>RCHQ01000415.1:0-23716 GCA_003676415.1 Plasmopara muralis
ACCCTTAACCCTTAACCCTTAACCCTTAACCCTTAACCCTTAACCCTTAACCCTTAACCCTTAACCCTTAACCCTAAACCCTACAACTTTCAGGTTTGATTTTCAACATTCAATTTCCAACTTTCAGCTTTCAAATCTAATTTTTTTTTTAATAAAAACATTTCTGAGCATCATTTGCGACACATAAATGACTGAACGACAACAATACATCACTTGTGCTTACAATTATTGCTCAACATGTTTCTTGCTATCTTTCATTAGCTCACTTATCAATTATTAGCTTACTGAAGATGCAACTGCGAAACGGCAACTGCACTTTGGTAGTTTAGACACTTTAATGTTTTTCGTCTTTAGCTTTCACTTTGGATTTTTAGTTAGAAATTTTAAAACTGAAAATGCAATTGCAAAACGGTCGCTTCAATTTAAAACGAACGCATTCAAAAAGGAACTTTATAGCTTTTTCGTTTTCGACTTTCACTTTTGACTGGCAGCTAAACCCTCAAGCCTGAATCATGTTTTTAGCCCAAATCCAATTCTGGCTTCAACTTTGACTTCAACTTCGACTTTAAGTTAACTCCAACTTCAAGACAATTTATTAATACTTAATAAATCGACTCGTTGTAAGCAATCTGCTGGCGGTAACGGTTTTCTTTCGACCGAGATGACCTTTAGGCGATGTTTTCTTCCTTCAATCATTGTTTGTTATTTTACGCTTCTGCCGTTATGATTATTTTGTTCTATTTATCATCATGGACACAATTTATGTTGGCGACATTGAGTTTGGTCCTATCAATTTGAATGAGCTTATACAAGCGCCAGCAGGGTCAGTCTTGAAGACACAATTCCCTCAACTCGTGAGTATTTCTTCAATCGTCAGAATAAGTCAGATTAAGAACTAAAGATCTGTATTATTGGACCCACTCACGACACTGAAGCTACTCAGTGGACATCCGAATAGAGCAAATTCATAGGTGCCCTGAATGGTTCTTATTCGAAGGTTTTGAGATGCTTCTTCGTGAGGACTGCTCTGGTTGGTTAATAAGATCTTGGTCTCTGTAGTCCTCTCCTGTGTGTGATATAGCAAGCTGCCCTGCTTTGCGTTGTAGTGGCTAATACGTCTCTCGCAATTTGCAACCTCGCATACTCCCTGACAAGACTTGAAACGTCGTCATTAGCACCATTGGCAACAGCGCGTTTACAAAAATTTGATTACCGTCCTCGTCAAGTTTACCAACCTAAAACTTTCGGCCTTGCAATTTAGTAAATCCTACATATTCTTGATACATGTTGTGCTTAGATTGAAGAGGAGAATATGCATTTATCATCGAACCTTTGCCTTGCATTATATAACTCTGGCATTGTTCAAAACGCGTCTTGTAAAAATAATAGGTGTCCTAAGGCGGCGCAACCTTTTCTGCATTTAATGTAGAGCATCTGGTTACAATGCAGATTTAAATGAAGACGATGACAACAGCTTCAACTTTTTCAGCGATTTCAAATCATCAAGCGCAAAGTTCTTCTATAGCCTCATGTTAATACTCTAGTAGGTCGATATGGTCGGACTCGATATCAGTCATCTATGTCATCGGCTCGTCAATCATGCTTTCAGTCACTTAGTGCGTGATGACAACATCAATTCGCCGATCTAATTTGTGACGCCTGAAGCGGATTTTGATCGCTTTTGATATGTCTTCAAGCCTACCCTTGACGACTTAGTTAAAATAGTCATAATAGCAAAATGACAGTACAATCTTAATCTCTCTTACCTCGCAGCTCCTTTTTTGCATCCCTACATACTGATTGCGTTAGACAATTGAGCTGTCAGCTATTGCAGATGAAAAATCCTTAATTTTAATTGGTCCACTTTCATAAGAATCTTGCTTACGTAAGTTCGCCGACCAGCAATGAAACGTATGGCAAATTTCTTCACGCTGTTCGCATGCTCTACGACAATAGCTTGACCATTTTGGGGTTCAGAATATGGTGAAACCGACAGTCGCTTATTTGATTGCTCTGATATTAATTAAGTCAGGCCTGGTCAGCAGAATATCGACTTTGTCATTGATATAGTTTTTCTTGCCTTTTGTCCCTTTATGATATTATCCTTCAGCCGCTCGAGAGTCTTCTGTTGCCTCTACTTTTGTTGCATCTAGCCCGCGTTAAACTTGAAATTCAGCCGCTCGCAAGTCTTTGCTTGCCATTCAATCTTTGCAAATGTCTCTGCTCTTGCTGTCTCTACCTTGCGCTAGAATTCGGTCTAGGGTCTTCAGTCGCTCGAAACTCCTTTCTTGTCAATCGTTCCTTTGCTCTCTTTGCAAGCGTCTCTGCTCTTGCTGAATCTGGCTGCGTTGATATTTTGCTTCAGCCACTTGGAATCTTTTTTTATTCCCAAGCGTATCTGCCCTCTTTGCAAGTGTCTCTGCTTTTGAGCATCTAGTGTACGTTGAAACGTTCTTCAGCCGCTCGTAATCTCTTCTTGCCACAAATTTTGCTTTTCTTGTTGCAAATGTCTCTGCTTTTGGATATCGTGCTTTAGCCGCTCGCAAATCTTTCTTGCTTGTAAAAGCTTATGCTCTTGCTGGAATTAGCTTGCATTTTAACCGTCTCGTGCGCCGTTGAAGAAGCTATACGTCTCTCGATTCCGTCGATTCTATTTTTTGCATATGACTGGACTTCCATGTGCTGCAAACAATGTACTAAAATGCATGATGACTCTGTGACGAAGCGGCCCACTTAAGCGCTTAGGTGCCTGAAGCACACTTCAACAAACCTACGTCTTAGCATACAGAGATCAAGTATACGAATAGCAGATTTTGTTCGTGCAACAAATGCCATTGTTTGTTTAAAGTCCGACATAAAGGCTTGAATACAGATTCCTTCCTCGGCGCTAGTTCATTCAATTGTTGTAAATGGAGCCGACCGTCACAATGCCTTTAGTGGGGAAGAACGCAACAGTCCTTTAAATTTCTCTATGGTCGACTGGTCTAAGCTAAAAACCTAAATCCTGTAAATCGCTGTAATTTTTAATCTCTACAATTTCATATCTCTTAATCCTGTTTGATTGATGCGCGTAGCAGAAGATAAAAAGTGAAGTAAATATGTTTAGCTCCTTAGTTCACTACCCAGTGCTACCTTTAAGCCTATTCTTCTATATTCTTTTGAGAACTTATTTAGTGGCGTCATCCACTGACATCATAACCATCCCCGCACCCTTTCATAATTTAACTAATTGTGTGTTTTCTTACGTTTAATTCATACGCATGCTGTGGGGTACTCGGTGCAACATCAACAAACCCAAATTAAAGTCTACGGGAGCTGTCTTGTGCGACTGCGCCTTGGCATAAGTCGCACGTTTGCATTTAATTTAACATCCGATTGAACAGGGCTTAATGTCGGAATATCATAGTTTGTGCATAAATTGGAGAAAAACTTGCGTAGATAAAATGGGACATTTGCCTTGGTGAAAAAAAACATTATACTCTTCTGCCATAGTTTTAAAGGGGTCAAACAACAAATTTATTGGTCGTAGTTGCCCTGAGGTAGCGCTTCACTGCATCGAAAGTAGAACTAGAGTGTCTTCTTCTCTTATGCGCTCAAGACCTTTGCTAAAACGTTTAGCCAAAGATTCGCGCTCAAGAGGCTGATTCAAAATCGTATAGAATTTAAGCCAAATCTCTAAGTATTTTCTATGATCGATTGAAAGATCATTTCTTATTTCGAAGTCAATTGTGACTCAAAAATGGTCTTCATCACTATAATTGAAGATAAAGAATACATGCATTGAAGACGACCACTATCCACACTATGGTTTGCTATCGCGCTTCTTTTCGCGTTTGGCCGGCTACCAATGATTGTTTTCTATTGGAGTCGCTCAGCACTTTGTGCAGAGAAGTAGTGCAAGATGATATGCGACCACAGAGTGAGCGGCTGATAATTTTTCCGACTTTATTGATTAGAACGGGCAATAGACTGCTAGTGTAGATGACAGCTCTATAAATTGAAGCAAGTATGTACATATAACTTTGTTTTAGCGGGTCGCGAGTATGGCTCAAACTTAATTCTAATCTAAGTATCTTTGCTAGACGTTATAAGTAACGAGCCGTTACACAAAGTGAAGTCTTTAATAAAAGCTGGCTTTCATATAAGTGGTTTGGTCTCTGGTGTGCAACAAGCCCTATCAAAAAATTATATCCATTTGCATACTGAGAAAATTCAAACTATATTATAAAGTAACAAAGCATATAGCTAGACCTCTAGGTTAGCATAGGGGGCTTATATAAAAGCTTAGGTAGAACAAAAGTCGCAAATCAAGCGTGTAGATTGCTTAGTGAAGCCCTCACAGATTTTTTGCAGAATAAAGCTGCAAAATACATCTGCCGAACAACCAATTCGCACTGCTCGGAATACTCGATTGCATCAATGGTCCTAATGTATGCAACCCCTGCTTCCGGACAGCTTAAACACAGTCAGCGCTTAAAAACTCTACGCGTGATTTTCATGCCAAAAATCAGGAAGTAAAGGATTCGAAAACCCCGGGTGTAAAGTTTTATGTAAGACTCATAGCCAATAAAAAAAAGAATTACCGTCTTCATGAAAAAAAAGAACCGGAAATATCACTTCTTCGTTTAGGAGACAGAGAACCAAAATCATCATTTCTACGTTTTGGAGACAGAGAAGAAAAGAAAAAGGTCTTGATCCAGAGTGATCGGATTGTGCACCCTCTTTTGAGAAAGGTAAGTTCAAAAGCTGTGCGCACACTCTTCATCGTGGTGTTACAAGACATGTAAGCACATAAATGAACAGTTAGACAAATGTTCTTTAACTTTGAGGTCTTCCAGTGCTCATTCTCTCTTGTATGTAATTCGAAATTTAGTGCGAAGAGCCTATAAACAAACTTGATTTAAAATTCAATCTACTAAGGCTTCACAAACAAACCAGTGTGCTTGTCTTTAAAGAACTAACTAGCACCCCCGCGGCCAGCTTCTCAGAGTGCTGAAGCGTCGATAAAAGTGGCTGTATGCGCTTTCAAAGCGGAGTGCAGACGAAACCAAGATTGCAGCTTCTCGGTCTTCAGACGCTGAAGGGGTCTTCGTGGGCCCTGACTGCGGTCAAAAAGAGTACGCGATGTGTGTATGTCTTAAAGGGTAAAAGTTGTGTCATGGAGGCGCTGGTCACCAGCTGGAGCAAGGCGTCTTGTTGACAACAATCGAAATCTTAATGATAATACGCACAAATTCAATTTAGCCAAAAAAAACTTGACAGCTTTTGAAAGAAAAAAATAGCCGCGTGGGTTCGTTGCTTGTACGCAGAAGTGTTCGGGGCTCTGCAAAATAATTTCAAAGCCTGGTAGACTTTAAAGCTCACAAAATTATAAGCGGTGGCAACCAATCACGGTCAGCCAAAAATATCTGACGAAAAAGAAAAAGCAATAAGAGTATCGATTTGGCTGTCAAATGGTGCAATTTTAACGTCTCCAGGTTCGAGGAGCTTATGAAGATGAATTATTTTCAGGATGATTTAAGTACGGAATCATCCTCTGTTTCTATAATTGACAAGTAAAATTTGATTACTGGCATGCCGTTATTTGACATTTACGACCCCTAGAGAAATCTGCGGTGCAAGGTCATAGGTTATAGCCACCAAAAACTTTGTCAACGAGTCCTTTGTGAGTCATGATCCTACCCCTATACGTATATGTAAAATACAGCCTATGAATGTTCACGTCTAAATATTCTGGGAGGATCCGATCAATTTGGCGTTCCCAAGATAGTAAACGTGACAAAGTTTTTATTTCTTCCATAGCGGGTAGATGAGTCAAACTGACATCACCGGCTGCCATGGGCAGTAAATGTAGCGCGCTTTATGCCATTAGCATAGCTCTATAGGTAGGCGTTCTACTGTGGAGAATGCACGTAAGTGGGTAGCACCGGTCCACTGTGACGAAATCAAAGTTCCATCATTGACTACGTGTAGCATACTTTTGCAATAAAAGTTTTGCTGCTTCTAGGATATATTGTGAAAATAATCAGCAAGTGAATTTTTTGCAAGCTCCTAATCTCTGCCCAGCTTCAGCAAGCTGAGGGTAAGCAACAGGGTCATGGATGCAAGCAATTTATATTCAATCCAAAAAGAAACAAAAGAAACTACTTCAATTTAATTCAATTTTTTTAAAGAAAATTGTGTAATTACTAGACACAAAGAAGCTACCACTAAAAAAGAACTAGCCAATTTTCATGTACGGTATCAAAGGCCTCTTCATCAAATTATTCAAAATTTTGCAAACTCCATATGTCGGTGAACACCATAGAGCTTTTTGAGGCAAACCTTTTGCACCTAAATTTATACAGGGGATCCTTAGGCTGAATCAAAGAGACAATCTAGTAGCACAATATATAAAATGATTCGTTCTTGATACTGTGTAACGTTTCGTTGCTAGTTTAACTTTTTGTGACGTTTAGCTAACTAAATGTTTTAATTGTATACTGTATCCTATTGTTGCAGGCTGAGCAACATCGTGCTATACTTGATTATTAGGTCTCTTAGCAAGAGCCACCTGAAAAAAATGGCACAAAAAGGAACCGAATTGTTAGTATTGCAGGATGACTATAGAGCCTAATCAAGATTTGTGAGAGGTGCCAAATTGCTAATTATTCGGCGCCGCGATATCGATTTCCAAAGTGTTTGTTAAAAGGCACTAAACCTTACCAATAATACAATTTAATGTGCTGCTTGACATAGCAATGTCGTACAGACACGACACTTATCACCGAATCAAACAGCTACCTTACAATCTTCAAAGAGCTAAAGCAACGCTGTATGTATACGGCGTAATAGCACGACACAGAAGATATTTTATAACTCAAACTTTGGAGTCTTGCATCTATATGCACTAGACTTAACCTCATCGAAGTCATCAATATTGATGGAAAATTTTCCGCTATACTCTTTAGCTGTAACAACTGTCTGAGTTCGTTGAATAAATGCTACAATTTGATGTAAGCAATATTAGGCTGAAAATATCAAGCAATACTTGTTCGTTGAATACCTAAGCAAGAACCTTCAAAATTGGATGCAAAAAAGCACCGAAGTAGACAGCATTAGAGAGCGATTATAAAGCTTTGCCAAGGTTTGTGAGAGATGTCATATTGCTAGGACTGCTTCGCCGAGTCGTCGAACGTCAGCTTTTTCGTTAAAAAGGATAGATTTTAACTGTTTGACCGAGGGTGTATTTTCTGCACTGCTTGATACAGCCATACCATGTAAAGATCATATAGCACCGGAACAAATAGCCGCCCTACAGTTTGGCGAAAGGCTGATGCATTCCTCTTTTAGAATACAATGCAACACAACCATGTTAAAAACGAAGCATCAGCCAACCTCGACCTTGTTGGTCTAATACAGCGGTGACGACCGCGTAAATACGAATACAGATTAACGTATGTGCTTGGGGTTTAAAGCTAATGACAAGGCTACAGGTGGCTGGAGCTGGATATGATCTTTAAGTTGCTGAATTGACGCTGGGCTGTGATTATGATCAATTAATGCGATTAGGATGGAAAATTAGTGCAGCAATAGCCAACGCGCTATATGGCATGGCAGATTGTGTGCGGATTTATGATGTGATATATGCGCTGTAGATAATAATCAGACAGCGAGGCCAAGTGCTTGGGGTATTATACTTTAAACTTTTTGAGGTTACCCGGTTGAGTTCAAGTTTCACTTGTGAAGGGTTCAAAAGGTCGTGATAACAGGTGAAATATATTCGTTTACAAAGCGCTAACCAATCTTTCACGCTTAAGCAAACAAACGACCTTGATAGCTAGCAAATACGATCATGACGACAACCCAAATATAAATAAATACTGTTGAACTTATGTGTTTGTGTTTAAAAGCTAAAAATTGATGCTACATGTGGCTGGAACTCTATAAAGCCGAATTTAAGAGAGACTCAGCGATACTTAATATTTTATGTAGCTTGTCATATTTTGTGCACCTGGCTGATGCAATGCAAGTACTGTAGTTTTTGCTATGACAAGTTGGCCAAACGGTAGGGTATTAGACTTGTATTTTATTGTGGATCCCCGCGTAAGTTCAAGTCTCATAGCTCAATCTCACAGCTGTTGACAAAATATTACGTCTACTGGAATTCGTTTTTTTCCAGAAACGAAGCGTTAGCCAACCTCTACCTTGTTTGGTAAGCAAACGACTTTGATTACTGGCTAATACAGCGATGGCGATCTCGCAAATAAAAAGAATAGCGTGTTAGCAATTGCTGCACTTATAAAATTAAGCTACTGCTCCAGCCACCTGTAGCATTGTTCATTAGCTTTAAACCACCAGCACTTACGCTCATCTATACTCGTATTCTCTTTGAAGATTGTAAGGTAGCTGTTTGATTCGGTGATAAGTGTCGTGTCTGTACGACATTGCTATGTCAAGCAGCACATTAAATTGTATTATTGGTAAGGTTTAGTGCCTTTTAACAAACACTTTGGAAATCGATATCGCGGCGCCGAATAATTAGCAATTTGGCACCTCTCACAAATCTTGATTAGGCTCTATAGTCATCCTGCAATACTAACAATTCGGTTCCTTTTTGCGCCATTTTTTTCAGGTGGCTCTTGCTAAGAGACCTAACAATCAAGTATAGCACGATGTTGCTCAGCCTGCAACAATAGGTTATAGCATACAATTAAAACATTTAGTTAGCTAAACGTCACAAAAAGTTAAACTAGCAACGAAACGTTACACAGTATTAAGAACGAATCATTTTATATATTGTGCTACCAGATTGTCTCTTTGATTCAGCCTAAGGATCCCCTGTATAAATTTAGGTGCAAAAGGTTTGCCTCAAAAAGCTCTATGGTGTTAACCAACATATGCATTTTGCAAAATTTTGAATAATTTGATGAAGAGGCCCATCGGCAAGGTACAAGCGCCTGATCTGTTGGAGAGGTGATCAGGTGGAAAGGTGATCTGGTCAATCGTGACATAACACTGCACGTGCCTATGCATAGCTTATTCGAATTGCAACTTCACGGAAGGCTTTGAGATGATCCGTCGCTTTACAGAGATCATGACACTTGCTGAGAAAAGGTAGTAAAAGGAAAAGAAATAAGCATTGAAAAAGACGAATAATTTCAAACTCCACTTGCAGCCGGAGTTATCAATTGAGGCTGTTTCATACAGAAATCTAAGTTGCGTACCAGCACTGGCTCGGTAATTTAAGACGACATTTTTTAATGAACACACCTCCGATGTTTGCAGATCACGAATGGTTTTATACAAATGTAAGCCTAATGCGTTAGTAGATGCTGTCTCTGCCTCAGACATGATTTTAGTAAAGCTCAAACGTTGCTAAAGGTCAACAAAAGTGGCCATCGTCTCGCCCAAAGACATAAAAAATCCATGGCAAAAGTGGTGTCAAACGTGATAAGAGCCAAAAATTGACAGTAGCGATCCCCTAAAAAGAGGATCAATAGGCGAGCAAGACTTACACACCTGTGGTGTGCAAGTCCTGCTCAGATTCGAAGAAAAAATCAGCATATATAGTAACGATTTCTTGCTGCCTTACCTCACCGAAGGGCCAGCATTGCACGTAAGCACTTCACTTTAAAGAGCATTTGGAGTAATTTCCGATGAAAATTTAAGCCGCAACAGGAGTCTCGGACTGAATACGTAGGGCTGAACTACCATACGTGACTACGTCTGCCATTGCGTGTTGCCGATATCGATTTGTGAGCTAATTTTCTCGACTTTGGCATGCGCAAAGGTGTAAAGTGTTCTGGTGCGTAAATATTTAAATACTCGAGAAGCCGTTTATCCTTGCACTACACGAGGACTACGCAGTATCATCCTCTCACTCTTTGTTTACGAACTCGCACCGGTGCCATGCGATAGCGTTTACCCAAATTAATAAGTCAAAGAAAGCGAAAATTAAAATTGTTTTTTTCTTAGTATTCGATACAACAATCCTACCATAAGAACCTAGCGTCGTTAGCGCTTGAAAATTAAATAAACTTTCGTCTAATGCATGACAGAGTGCCAATCTCAATTTGCTTACACTGCGGAATTCTACACTCGCTGCTGAACTTAAGTAAGAATTCAGAAATTGCGATTTGTTTTGATGTCATCTTTTAAGATAAATTCTACTCGAAGCTCCACATCAATTGCAGAAGCAGACTCGTGTTGCCAAGTCCCAACATTCGTGGCGCTTTTTCCAACGTCGTCCATCTCCTGGCTTTTTTTCAAAGAGCGATGAAAATCATTTGACCTCAATCTCTGCCATTTCTAAATGAAAAAAAACGCTCCAAATTACAGCAAAAAGTAATCAAAATGTATCGTCGAAACGTTCTATTGTTCTTGCTGTACATCAGGAAACTTAAACGATAGTTGGCGATGAACCTGGAGCGCGCTTGTAGCACTGTGGTGATGGTTCACCAATTGTTTTATTACGTGGTGACAAATTGGCACCACCGGATGCGGCAGATCGACCGCCACTAGAATCTGCCTCGTCAGCGATCTGGCTTCGCGCGAGCGGAAGTGGTGGCGTTCCTCTTACATTCTGCTTGCTGACCATGGACGAGTCCGTGACCGATGGCAATATGAACCCACCAGGATCGATGCTGTCAACACACTCTTTCTTACCTAGTTTGTACTGAGCGACGATCTCACCGCGAATTATTAATAAGATTCGGTAGAGCACAAATGCGAGCACGACAGAGCCCAACAGTAGCGTGTAAAAAATCGTTGGAAGCACCACGTTAGGACGGAGTTCACCATTTTTAGATGTTTCATTGGCTTTGCTAAGGGAACCACCATATATTGCTTCAGTCGTGGCAGTTGCTGCGGCCTCCGCTGCAAGTACATGCTGTCGCTCGAGCTCGGTTTCTAATAGATGAATAGTCTTCAAGCGGCTTTCAGCGACGCGTGTCATGTTTTCCAGCTAGCAGATAAACACCACACCATTAGACCTCACACAAACATTAAACCCCACACCAACACTGGAGAAAGACTCAGTCCTATCCCTCACCTGAAGCCGAAGTGCCATGACGTCGTCTTTCAACGTTTCGCGCTGCTGTGTGAGCGCCTCAATCTCCGGACTCATCATCTGGTGCAGAGCGAAAGTACCCACGATACCTATCATGAGCAGCGCCAAGATCACAGTCAGACCGTTGGCTGCTCTGCTTATCGGCAAACTTATTGACAGGCGGACGAGGCAGCGTCGAATCCTCGGGAAGCGCCGGTGCAGCCTTCGCAAGCAGCCGCATGGTGTGGACGTTGAAGAAGAAGGTGAACCGCCAGAACTATTGCTACCACCGGATTCTGGAAAGAATAGCCGATTACTTTCTGGAATGTTAATATTGGTAGTCGGCGGCTGGGAGGTAGCAGTCATCGCTGCGGTGGAGAAGGAAGACATTCAAAAAAATTCTTGAAAAACAACGCGATATACAATAGCAAAATAACATCGCCATGCTAATTATATATTGCATCTCGGCAAACATATGCAATATGAGATTAAATTTTATCGTGAGACTTAATCTTGTTTAAATGAAGCAGAAAGTAAGAAAAAGCTCATCGTTAGGTATCCTACCAAAAAGCAGACCCGAGATCAATGCAACAAGACCAAGCTGCGCCACCACAACGAACAGCAGCACCATATCTCTGGCATGGCTCTTGGTTCCTTCGGTACATATTTTTTAAGCAGCAGAGCTATCGGCTACTGCAATCGAAAAATTGGATCTGGAACGGAATAGTTTCTACAGGAATAATATCACCTAATCCAACAAAGTGTTTAGACAGGTGCCATCTCCAATGGTGACAAATCACGGAGGTGTGGCAAGATTTATAATTGTCTTGAATGGCTAAAGACACAAAAAGAATATTTGATAGAAACAAAATGAGTTTGACTCGCCTTAATCTTTTTTCTACGTCTCGTTTGTTGTGAATAAAATATACCAACGCACCTTCCACCCATAAGCAGCAACTTCAAGTGATAGCAAGCAAACTTGACCCAAAGGATTAGCGGCGATAAACTCGGCTGCGACTACGACTACGACGGCGTCTCCTAGAGCTGTGGAAGTGATAGTTCGAACGAGAGCACGAACGGGATCGCGAACGAGACCGCGAACGAGACCGCGAGTAGTAGCTTGATGATGCGGACGAATTGGACCGCGAGTTAGATCTCTCCAAAGACTTCAAATTCTTTCGGCGAGAGCGCACACGTCGGCGCCGCGGACTGTTCGAGGCATTAGACGACCAACTGCTTGATTGTTTTTTGCAACTGCGTTGATCGTCAAATGATGCACTGCGTAGTTTGAACTTGCGAGAATGAGTCCGCAAGTTTGCAGCGGAAGACCTCAAAGTCTTAGAAATATCTTCTTTTTTCCTATCTTTAATTCCCTGGACAAGCTGACCGTTTTCCTGCTTTTCAGCATTCATTTCCGATGTTGCCTTGCTCTTAACTACTTCCTTTTTGAGCGCAGACCTTTTCTGCTTATCCTTCTCGTTTATCACACAAGGCAAACTGGAAGTCACATCCTTATTGGGCAGCGATAAGTCGTTCGCCACTGCAGACGCAGAGCGTCTTGACAAATTCAAAAAGTTGCTCTCGTTGTTAGAAACGGCGGAACGTGAATGCAGTTGAATCTTTTTTCCGGTCACCTCAGCTTTCTTTTCGCAATTTCCATCACGACCTCCCCTGGCATTGAGCTTTCGGTTTAAGTCAGTGTCTATGCCAGAGCGAGACCTTACGTCTGTTTTCACGTTGTCAGCGGACTGCAAACGCTTTAATCTTTTATCTTCGACAGAACCGTCCCGCTCAATTCGGCTCTTTTTCCGCATTTTGTGGTCGGGTGTACGAGACCGTGAACGGCTGGACAAACTAGAGCTTCTGTCGCAAGAAGATACAGAGATAAATGATGACGCCGAGCGGCGCTTTCGACTATTAGCCGTCGACGGATGTCGGTGCTGTCCCTTGACAGACGACCGAAATCTAGAATTCGACTCGTTGCGCGACTTAAAATTGCTACGACCTCGACTAAAATGATCGATGCTACGACGATTTGCTGAGAATCGTAATCGAGAACGTGATCTTGATCTGGACATAGAGGAGCAAGAAGATTTCTGGTTTGAAGACAGCGTCGTTCCTTTCTCAACTTTCCGCTGACGCGTCTCCTCCTTCTTCTTCCACTTTTGCTCTCTTCTCTCCTTCCTCTCCTGATGGCGTCGCTCCTGCATCTCCGGGTCAAAGCTCTCTCCGGCCACGTAGTCAGTTGAAATAGCAAAAGCTTCTTGAATGCGCTTGTTCTTATCTTCTTTATTCTTATGCCAATTGTGCAAATTCTCCAAGTCGTTATCCTTATTTCCTCTCTCGTCATCTAAACTCGCCAACAGTCGCTCACGCTCTCGCTTGACCTTGTCCTGAATTTCCTCAAACTTGCATCCACGATTATCCATCTCCAACGACATTTCCATAAGCTGCAGCTCGACCTTTCTTTTTCGTTCATGCAGCAGAATGTACGGGTTTGGCGACGGGTGGTTTCTGCCGCCCTCACGAGCACCTAAGACTCCAAACTGACCTCCACGATGATTGCGCGTAAGCATTTGATGCGTATGCGAAGCATGTACATAGCTAAGATTGCGCTGCACATATCCATTCGTGCCGGAGCCGCGTACTGTGCGCAGACCGATGCCGTTATACATGGTGGGTGGTGAATCTCTTTCTTAGGTTCTGTCGATATCGTACGGTATAAATTCAAATAAGTGCGATTTTAGAAGCATTGCAGTATGCTAGCGCTTCAGGTTGGGCAGTGTGGTAACCAGCTTGGGCGCGCGCTGTTCGACAAGCTTGCAATAGAAGAGAATGAGAAAAATTCAGTAGAATCCTCGTTTTTTCGCCCGTCGGAAAATGTAAGCAATGACCGAACGGTAGTTGATCAAATTAGCAAACGAAAAGCACGCGCGATGCTCATCGACATGGAGCCGAAGGTCATTCAGCAGTGCTACAAGTCGACGAAGATTTGCAAATCGGGTGTAAGTTGGTCGTATGAACCGAAAAATATATTAACGAGGCAAAGTGGGTCGGGTAATAATTGGGCCAGAGGGTATCAGACACAAGGCTCTCAAGCAGAAAGCGAGTTACTGGATTTGCTGCAGTCGGTCTGTCGAGCTATTACATTACCCTCTACAACTTTTTTGTATATATTTGAGTAATGCTAATGTTATATTGCGTATCAAGGAAATCGAGCGATGCGATATGCTTAAAGGATTTATTACTTTGCAAAGTGTAGCAGGAGGCACAGGCGCCGGAGTGGGCTCGTTCCTCACAGAGAAGCTAGCGGACTTCTACCCATCGACCTCTTTGATGAACGCAGTGGTGTGGCCATATCGCTCTGGAGAAGTTGTCGTGCAAAATTACAATGCAATGCTCACCATGGCAAGTCTAGCCGACGTCGCTCATGGTATCATCATGCTACAAAATGATATTGCGAGTTTGATCTGTCAGAAGGTGCTGCGAAATCCACATCCTTCCTTCGACGCAATCAACGAAGTATTAGCAAACCACCTGGCTTCTGCTTTTTTGAAGGTGGACACCGATCCAACTAATCAATCAGACAGGATGCTTGAACCATTATCTGAAATCCGCGAGCGACTGTGTCAGCATCCAGTACAATCACTATTAAGCTTTTCCATGGTGCTTCTATAGTTTATCATTTTGTATTTTTATAAATTGATGTAGGCTTTTAAGCTGCTGGACATCAGGATGATGCCGTTGATGCCCCATCGGTCAAAACAGTTCAGCACACACACCTGGACGGGCATTATAAAGCACCTGCACCAGGTTTGCATTTTTTGCTACTTTGCGAGCATTTGATGTGGCCAGAGGTGTCCTTAATGCTGTCTTCACTTCTACTATCAGATGCAAATTACCAACGCAGCTTTTGAAAAACAACTCTCTTGGGACATTTCGTCTGAAACTGACCAAGAAAATGCTATCAATCGGTCCGTTGGTAGCATACTCATTCTACGAGGAAAATGTTCGAGTCAAGCTGATACAGCATCATTAATGGACCCACGAATGTATGCCCCTTGGAATGCGGATCCGTTTCGATGCTATTTGTCCGGCTCAAATTTCAACGCTTACTACAAGACCGGAACACTGATCAGGTAGTTTTCAAAGCTATACAAGAAGGCCTTTGAGCTATTAATTAACTCTTTTAAATTAGCAACTCGAATTCTATGCTGCAGAATTTAGCGATCGCAATAGACAAGGCCTACGACATGTTTTCACATGGTGCTTACTTGCACCACTATGAACGTTTTGGCATCGAGCGTAACTTCTTTCAGGACGCATATCTTAAAGTCGACCAGATCATACAGAACTACTCCTCATTGTAATACAAAGAAAGATCTTCGATCTAGCATTTAGACCATTTGCTTTATTGTATCGTATGGATTATATTCGGTACTAGCAAATTCACATTTACATTTGTCACGGGTCAAGACCCAGCATTTGTTTATTGTTTGCAACACGAGCGGCGCTCGGCTGAATAAAGAGTTAGGGACTAACTGTAATGTACAACTTGGCAATCATGTAGGGGACTGTCGACGTTATGAGAGTGTTCAACATTTTGTTATTTTTCCGGTCGAATCGGTTTGTTAATTGGCTTAATTTAAACTAAATTTTCTACCGCTAACCGAGTGGATCGTACACCTCTCCTACCTGATCTAATAGCCCACTTTGCTATCTAGGCAAATAAAAAGGACCTTTTCCGTACACCCTATC
This sequence comes from Plasmopara muralis, assembly GCA_003676415.1. Taxonomy (NCBI): domain Eukaryota; phylum Oomycota; class Peronosporomycetes; order Peronosporales; family Peronosporaceae; genus Plasmopara; species Plasmopara muralis. The sequence continues at coordinate 15,788 of RCHQ01000415.1, forward strand.
ATCTTTGCGTCAATTATATATCAAAGTGGTATTTGGCGATTTCAACAAAGTAAAGATTCGCGCGCATCAAAGTCGAATAAGTAAATTAGCTTGTGGCAGGTGCTAATTTTCCATTACCAGTCAGGTGGAAATAAGCTGGCCTATATTGTGGTGATGCTATCAATAAGAAGGCTAAATAATTAATTGCAAAAACAACCAGTGTATTAGGTAGCGTAACATATTGCATACACTTGAATTTTTTTAATGCAATGTGAGCGCTGTCGATAATGCTGAGACAGCTTAGGCGTGTAAGTAGGGCGATAGACTCGAAGCTTATTGGGCTATCTTGCTTGAGTACAAGTCTCATAACTACCGACCTGTAAAGTCTGAAGGTGCTGGCCTTTTTCTTCTACAAAGCCTTGGCCAATCTCGGTCGTATTAAACAATCAAATCCGAACGACTTTGACGGCCAGCTAATTCGACCGTGACGACCACACGATATTGAATACTGCTAAACAAATGTGCTTGAACTTTGAAGCTAAGAGCTGATGCTACAGGTGCCTAGATCAACTATAATGCTTGATTGAAAATTTGCACTGATGACGAACGCGTTAACTGGCGTGGCATGTTTTATGCATATTTATGAAGCAATATAGACGCTGTAGACGATGCTGAATGAGCTTGGGCGAGCGGATAAGTCGATAGACTCGAAAGCTTCAGAGGTAATCCGCGTGAGTTTAAGTCCCACAGCTGACAGTTTGTGAAGGCTGCAAAAGGTTGCACCTGCTGGCGAGTTTATTCGTCTAAGCGTCGTTATTCAATATCGACCTCTTTAATATTTTTGATGGCTGGCTAGTACGATCGTGAAGACAACACATGTATGAATACAGTTAAACGCATGCTTTTAAGCAAAGAAGCGTTGCTACGGTGGCGGAAACTTTTATGAAGCGTAATTAAATACGTTCAGCGATAGTTAACGCATCAATTAGCGTGCCATAATGTGTGCAGATTAATGATGTGTTTTTTTAGCGCTGTAGATAATGCTAATGCAGTTTGGCCGAGCAGCTCAGCAAAAGGCTCGAATTGTTTGGGGTAGTCCGCGTGATTTCAAGTCTCATAGCCTCCGACCTGTGAAGGCTGCTAAAGGTCACAATAAAAAATGTACTTTTTGTTGATAAAGCGCTAATTAATCTCGAGCATTTTTTTAGTAAACAAACGACTTTTTGATGACTAGCTAGAACGATCATGACGACAATCAAAAGTCTGTGTTTGGCCTTTATGCCAAGAATCGATGTTATAGGTAGCTGAAACTTTATACCGCTTTATTGAAGAAATGCTTCGACATTCAACGCGTAGGGTAGCCTTGCACATTATGTGAAGCTTGCATATGCAATGGAAGTAGTGTAGACAGTTTAAAGCAGCTTGTCCGAGCGTTTAATGCGACAGACTCGAACTCTATTGAGGTAACCCGCGTGAGTACAAGTCTCACAGCTGTCGACCTGTGAAGGCTGCAAGATGTTGCACTTGGTGGTAGAAAATCAGATACGAAGCGTTGATCAACCATGACATTGCTTGGAAGGGAAGCAACTTTGTGAGCTAGCTGATAAAGCTTCTTAGCGTTTGCGCTTGATCTTGAGGCAAATAAACGATGCTACAAATGACTGGAACTACTTTCAAACGATATTGAAGAAATCCAGCGATAGTTAATGGAATAGGTTGTGTAGCGCATTGTGCGCAACATGTTAATGCATTGTAGGCACTGAAGACAAAGTTGTGACAGCTTGACCGAGCGATTAATGCGACAGACTCAAAAGCTACTTGGGTTTCTCGCCATAGTGCGAATCTCACAGCTGTCGACCTCTAAGGGTTGCGAAATGTTGCAACGGCCGGGAGGTTTTTTGCTAGATACGAACCTATTGTAGCTCTTGGTATTGTTTAGTTGGATAGCAACTTTGTTTGCCAGATAACACAATTATGACGGCCACACAGATACGTATGCAGATTAACGTACGCGCTCGAGCTCTGCAGCTAAAAATTGATGCTACAGGTCATCAAAACTCTATCGAGCGATATTAAAGAAATACGGTGATAGTCAATGGGATAGGTAGCGTGGCACATTATGTGCAACTTGTTTAAGCAATGTAGTCTTCGTAGAAACTTCTTAGACAGCTTGGCTGAAGGATTAAAGTGAAAGATAAAACTTTATTTGGGGAGCTTGCCTGATATTATTGACCTGAAATGGCTGTAGAATATTGCACCTGCTGGTGGAGGTTTTTGCTTAAACGAAGCTTTATTCAATCTTAGCTGTTCAGCGTAATATGGTAGCTCACTTTCCAAAATGAATGGCTTGGCAAAGTGCTTAATAGTACTGGCCTAACGCAGAATCATTTCGACGTCGACCGAATTAAGGTCTTCTATAACTATCACGACCACACAAATACGAATACAACTTAACGATTGTGCTTGATCTTTGAATTTAAGGAACAATGCCACATGTGGCTGGAACTGCTATATAGTATCATTAAGTAAATGCAACGACAGTTGACGTGCTAGATTGCGGAAAACATTGTGTGCGACTTGGTGGTGTATTGTAGGCACTGTAAATTATGCTTGAATAGCATAGTTGAGCGATTGATGCGATAGACTCGGAATCTTTCGCGACTATCTGCGTAAGTTTAAGCTTCACAGCTTGACTTATGAAGGCTGCGAAATGTTGCACCTGCTGAAGTTTTTTTTTGCTAGATTCAAACCGATAAAAATCTTGAAACTGTTTGGTAGGCAAGCAACTTTGTCTGCTAGCTCTTACAGCTATGACGGACACGCAAAATAGATGTGCAAAGTAGGGATATAAAGCTACCGCTGAATGTCTTGTAGTACAGATAGACAAATTGCCCGACTCGTCATTCGTAATCGATTTAAGACTGAGTGCGCTAAAAGACGTATTTAGGAAGAAAACTGACTCGGCCACTTTATAAGTAGAGCCTCTAAGTCTGTGTGCTTTCTTCTTGAAGCTTGACGCCGGGAATTTAAAGTTGTCGTCAGCAAACTTACGTGGCACATGACGATATAAAACAAAATTATACTCGATCTTAATTTCCACCTCAAGCATAGTTTGTACTATAAAAAGACAGAAGACCCAGCGTAAATGAAAGACTACTCGCAGCACGGAACGGAACGCAGCGGATGCTGGTCAGTGGAGGAGGACATCATGCACAGGCAATGATGCGTATAAGACAGCCGATCTTCCTCGTCACAGAAATGTGTAGCTGCGCGAGTTTATTTTTCTTGTATGTCACCCAATGCGCATAAGCCAAAACGTTTGTGGGCTATCGTTATCGGCTAGTTGCACACAATATAATGCAACATAACGCATAAACTATCGCTGTCATTCTTCAATCAAACTTTTTAGCACTTTCAGCCACCTGTCGCTTCGTTATTTTTCATCAATGCCAAGTTTATACGTTTAGCTGTACTCATAAAAGTGTGGTCGTCATGGTCGATTTAGCTGGCAACTAAAGTAGTTTACTTATGTAATAATGTCGAGGTTGACTACGCCTTTGTAGATAAAGCAAATTGACATGTGTGCTCGACTTTTGCAGCCTTCTCAGGAAGATAGCTGTGAGACTTACTTATGTGGGTCGCCTCTATCGCCTTAACTATTTGGCGAAGCTGTCTATGCATTGTCTACAGTACCTGTAATGTAGCAGCAGGTTGCACACAATACGCCACGCTTCCTAATGCATTAGCTATCGCTTAATTCTTCAATCACACTTATTGGCACTTTCAGCTGTTTGTAGTTTCGCTTCTTCACTCAAAAGTTCAAGACAATACGTTTAGCTTAACGCATATCTGTATTGTTGTACTGATTGTATTAGATACCCATCAAATTCGTTTGCTTAATATCAAATGTCTACGTTGGTTTACGCCTCGCAGATAGTACCAAATGCTCCTGCAGGTGCACACTTTACAGATGGATAGTTGTTAGGCCAATATTCACGTGACTTACCCCATAAATGTCAAGTCTATTGCGTTAGTCACTCTGCCAAGTTGTCTACAGCGTCTGTATTGTATCAGCAAGTTGCACACAATACGCCACGCTACATAACGCATTAACTTTTTGTCGCATTTCTTCAATTAAACTCTATAGCCCTTTCAGCTGCCTGTGCTTAACTTCTTCGATTAAAGTTCAGGCACATACTTCCAGCTGTACTCATATTGGTGTGGTCGTCCTGGTCGACTAAGCAACCAAAGTCAATTACTAACGTGGCTGACATAGGCTTTGTAGAAAAAGCAAATCGACACATGTATTAGACGTTTGCAGTCTTCTTAGGTCGATAGCTGTGGGATCTAATTTACGTGGGTACCACTACAGATTTTGAGTCTCTCGCCTGACCTACTCGGCCAAGCTGTCTGTGCATTGTCTACAGCGTCTGTATTGTATCAGCAAGTTGTACACAATAAACTCAGCATCCCAACACATTAGCTATCGCTCGAATTCTTCAACAACCTGTATAGCACTTTTAACCGTCTGTAGTTTCTCCGCTTCAAGATTCAAGCAAATATGTTTGGCTTTACTCATTTAGATATGGTCTAAATGGTCGGGTCAGATGGTTACTAAAGTCGTTTTCTGACAACAAAATGTAGTGGTTGACTAAGGATTTTTTAAGAAAAGGAAATTGACATGCCGGTGCGACTTTTGCAGCCTCCCGGATTACCCAAATAGTTTCGAGTCTATAACCTTAACTACTCGGCCGATCTGTCTGTCTGTGCATTGTCTACAGCAGCACCTATATTGTATCAGCAAGTTGCACACAATACGCCACATAGCGCATTACATTTTGCTACAATTATTCAATTAAACTACACAGCACTTCGAGTCGCCTTTAGCTTCGTTGCTTAGCTTCAAAGTTTAAGTATATACGATTAGCTGTATGTGTATTTGTTTGTCGTCTTTATTGCATTCGATATCAATCAAAACCGTTCGTCGAATGTTTAATGTCGAGGTTGGTTACTGCTTTTTAAATTGTGCCTAATACTCCAGCAGGTGCGACCTTCCGCAGCCTTTTCGGATCAACACCTATAAGACAAGAACACAAGCGACTTGCTCTTACTATATTCGAGTTAATCGCTGTAATATATCTGCCAGTGCCTTTAATGCATCAACAAGCTTCAAGCAGTACAATAAGCTTCCTAACTCATTAAGTATCACTACGATTCTCCACCCAACTTTATAGCATTTCCAGCTGTAGCTTCATTTCTTAGCTTTGACATTTTGCGTGGTCGTTATGGTCAATTCAGCTGGCGACGAAAGTCGTTCACTTACTAAATTATGTCGAGTTTGACTAAGACTTTGTGGATAAAACAAATTGACATGTGTGCTCGACTCTTGCAGCCTTTCTAGATCGATAGCTATGGACCTAAGCTACGCGGATCACCATTTAAAACTTCGAGTCTATCATTATGAATACTCGACCAAGCTGTTTATAGGTTCTCTACACAGCCTATATTGTATTAGCATGTTGTACACAATACGCCATGTTCCCAACTAATTAACTGTAGCTGCGATTCCCCAAATAATTTTATGGCACTTCCAGCAGCTTTAAGCTTCTTTTTTGCTCTTAAGGTCAAGAACATAGGTTAATCTGTATTCATCTTTGTGTAATCGTCATGATCGATTTAACAAGCAACCAAAGTCGTTTGATAAATCATGTCGAGGTTGACTAGGGCTTTGTAGACGAAGATTTTTTACAAGCTGGTCCGACTTTTGCAACGTTACTTGATCGTTGGCTGTGAGACATAAATCTAAGCGGGTTAACCAGAAAGATTTCGAGTTTATCGCCTGAACCCTTTGGTCAATCTGTAATGTACTGTCTTCAGCGTCTATAAGGCATCGGGACACATTACGGCACACTGCTGCTTAAAAGTGGTATGCTGTTTGATTCAGAAATTGCAGCAATTCCTAATGCGCTAGGTATTGTGGAGCATTGCGTGCAGCTTGCTGATAAAATATAGGCACTATAGACAATGCATAGACATCTCAGCCGAGTAGTCAAGGCGATAAACAAGAAATCTATAAAGAAAACCCGCGAAAACTTAGGTCTCGTACCAATCAACCTAGCGGGGCTGCTTAGTGTGCACCAGCATGTTTTTTTCTTTTGATTACAAAATCCAAGTCAGCCTTGACACTATTTTGTAGGTTAACGACTTTGTTTGCCAGCTAAATCGACCATGATGAAAACACAATTCGAATACAGCTAAACGCATGTGCCTGAACTTTGAATATAGAAAACGAAGCTACAGGTGGCTAGGAGTGCTATCAAGCTTGCTTGAAGCAATTCTTAACGCGTGAGGTAGCGTGGCGTATTGCGTGCAACCTGCTAATGCATTGTAGGCGCAGTAGACACTTGGCAGAGTGAATTACGCAAAAATACCAAAATCGATAGGGGCAAGTCGCGTGAATTTCGGTCTCACAGCTGTCGATCGGTGAAGGCTGTAAAAGATCGCACCTGCTAGGAAATTTAATTTTGTTAGAAAGCGTTAGCCGACCTTGATATTATCTAGCAAGCAATGACTTTCATAGATATTTGATACTATGAGGACGGCCACACAAATTTGAATCAGCTTAGCGTGTATTTTTAGACTTTGACGCCAATAAACAAAGCTACAGGTGGCTGGAAGTGCCATAAAGTTTGATTGGAAAGTTGTAGCGATATTTGGTGCGTTAAGTCGCGTAGCGTGTTGTGTCCAATTTCATGATGCGTTACTTTTGGTGTCAAGCTGTTGCGACCATAACGACCGCACGTATATGAATACAGCGAAACATGTGGGCCTGACCTTTGAAGCTAAGATACGATGCTGCTCGTGTTTGGAGCTGCTAGAACGTGAAGTTTGAGAACACAGCGGTGATAAATGTGTTAGGTAGCGTGGCATACTGTAAGCAACTTGCTGATGGAACGTAAGCAGTGTCGACAGTTCTAAGAGCTGTCATTATTGCTGCGACCGCTTGGCCGAGCGGTTAAAGCGATAGACTCGAAATCTATTGGGATAACCCGCGTGAGTTCAAGTCTCAAAGCTGTCGATTTGTGAAGGCTGCAAAAAGTCGCACCTGCTGGAAGGTATTTTTTTCTACGAAGCATCGAACAACCTCGACATTGTTTAGTAATCAAACGACTTTGGTGTCAAGCTGTTGCGACCATAACGACCGCACGTATATGAAAACAGCGGAACGTATAGGCCTGACCTTTGGAGCTAAGATGCGGTGCTGCTCGTGTTTGGAGCTTTTAGAATGTGAAGTTTGAGAACACAGCGGTGAATAATGGATTAGGAAGCGTGGCATACTGTAAGCAACTTGCAGATTCAATGTCGACAGTGCTAAGAGCTGTCTTTATTGCTGCGATAACTTGGCCGAGCGGTTAAGGCGATAGACTCGAAATCTATTGGGTAACCCGCGTGAGTTCAAGTCTCACAGCTTTCAATTTGTGAGGTCTTCAAAAAGTCGCACCTGCTGGAAGGTCTTTTTTCATTTGATTACCAAACAATGTCGAGGGTATTCGATGCTTCGTAGATAAAAATACCTTCCAGCAGGTGCGACTTTTTGCAGCCTTCACAAATCGACAGCTTTGAGACTTGAACTCACGCGGGTTACCCCAATCGATTTCGAGTCTATCGCCTTAACCGCTCGGCCAAGTTATCGCAGCAATAAAGACAGCTCTTAGCACTGTCGACATTGAATCTGCAAGTTGCTTACAGTATGCCACGCTTCCTAATCCATTATTCACCGCTGTGTTCTCAAACTTCACATTCTAAAAGCTCCAAACACGAGCAGCACCGCATCTTAGCTCCAAAGGTCAGGCCTATACGTTCCGCTGTTTTCATATACGTGCGGTCGTTATGGTCGCAACAGCTTGACACCAAAGTCGTTTGATTACTAAACAATGTCGAGGTTGTTCG
>RCHQ01000416.1:0-23635 GCA_003676415.1 Plasmopara muralis
GCCTTCGGATCAACGTTTTTGTTTTGCAATTAAAATCGTCGTAAATATAGTAGACACGAAAAAAATGTTTGAGAAGTTAAGGATTCGCATTAAGAAATAACTGCAATGAAATGGCGGACGGTAGATATCCAGTATGTATCAATAACTATGTGTCCTGCTGAGAGCAAATTAAAAAGGCGAGAGTGAACGTAATGAATTGAGATGTGATTGTGGCACCTGCCGGGTACCCGCACTGTTTTATGCAGAAAGAAAATAACTCTGTGTAGCAGTTGATGTATGGCAGGCCTATGCTGGCCTCGTGATCTAGTGGTGTGATTCTCGCTTCGGGTGCGAGTGGTCCCGAATTTGATTCCCAGTGAGGCCCCGACTAAGCAAAAAGATTTGCTGCTACATCTTTTTTGCAGCAGCGTCTTTAGAAATTAGTTCGCTTAAACTTGATTGTCGACTTGGGTATGATGCTTGACTTGTTCGCGTATTGCTTTTGAAAGGATGTTAGCATATTGTTTCGAGCGACCTCATGACACCTTCGGATCAACGTTATTGTTCTGCGATTTAAATATCCGTAAATATACACGACACAATAAAAAATCTTTGAGAAGTTAAGAATTCGCTTTAAGGTAATACTATATTGAAATTGCCGCATTCACAGCTCTTTCACTATCGCATCATGCATTTCACTGCAGCAGAGCACGAAGTGCACTTAAACTACGTTGGACTCTAAGCTGTCGGGTGTTTCCTTTTGTATTATCCTCTGGCGCCTTTCAAAATCAATGCACGAACAAGCCAAGCATCGTACCAAATTCGGCAATCAATCTCCAACGAATTTAAAAGCAAAAGTGCTGCCACAAAAAATTCTGCTACGGCAAAGTCGCTTGGGTTTTACTAAAAAGTAGACCGAACCTTCTCGCACTTCAGGTGATAATCATATCACCAGACCGTGAGATCGTGCTACATACCAGCAGTTGCACAGCCTCGCTTTTACTACTACAGAAATTGTATACATTTCGTCAACTACCACAACCACAACTTCAATCATCTCTTTTACTATGGCACTCTCAATTTTATTGCAACGAAATGCAAGACCACGAGACTAATTCGTGCGTGCTACATGCATTTAATTTCACAGCCTTGCCCATATTATATAACAATTTGCGAAACTTGTCAAATGCCGCGGCCACAGCTCCTTCACTATTGCATCATACATTTTATTGCAGCAGAACACCAAGTTATAAATACAAACTGACAATTTTATGTCTGCTATTTCGTTGCAGTTCTCTGCAATTGCAAGGCATTTAACTTCTGAAACTGTTGTATGCTGTGTCTACTACTATTACGAAAATTTTAATTGCACTACAACAGCGTTGTATGCTAGATGAGATCCGCCTCCCTAGACCACAAGACGAGTTCAGTCGGGCTACATGCAAGCAATTTCACAGCCTTTCTTTTACTATTGAAAATTGTGCGAATCTCGTCAAGTCCACGACCACAGCTCCAATCGCCTCCATTACAATAGTTCCAAGAATTTTATCGCAGCAGAAAACCCAGTTAGAATCTTATTACACGACCACAAGACCAATTTAGACGTGCTTCTTGCTTTTCTTTTTTATGAAAAATGCATCAGCTGCCGCAAGCACAACTCCTATCACCTCCTTCACTATCGCCTCGTACATTTTACTGCAGCGGAGCACTTATGGACATAATTTGACATTTCACTGTTGTCTATTCAAATGTCGTCGTCCGCCGTCGTCTGTCACCAATCTTCTTGAATTGTGGAATTCTATGTCTTCACTATTTACAATTAGTAAACCGCACTACAATTTTGCGAATACCGAAGCCGTCATGGGTCGCTAAAATAAATTATGACGTCTTATTGATAGCAACGCCCGACTGGGCCAAGTATCACACTAAACACGACAGTCAAGCTCCAAAAAACTAACTTTTAAGCTTTCTGCCGCAAAGAGAATATGCTACGGCAAAGTCATCTACATTGGCGAAGCTTTTTTAGGAACTAGACTCAAAGCATTTCACACTCAAAGTGAGGAGTGTACGACCAAGCCACGAGCCGAGCTCAGGCGTGCTACATGCCAGCAATTGCAAAGTTTAGCTCTTACAAAGAAAATGTGCGAAACTTGTCAGTTGCCACAACCACAGCTCCTATCACCATCTTCACTTTCACCCCAGACATTTTACTGAAGCAGAGTACTAAAGTATCGATAAAGACAAAAGATGTACTGCTGACAAATTTGCAACAGTTGTCTGCCATTGCTAGACAACAAATTTCTTAATCTGTGGCATATTATGTCCAGAATTTTACAGATGCTATACTCGAATTACTATTGTGCTAACGCCAAAGCCGTCACGTCATAAGGTCACTCAAAATTGAATTTCGATTTCCATTTGATAGCAACGCGCGTTATCTAGCACCTAAACAAAGTCAATAGCCAAGCCTTAACGAATTAAAATACACAAGCCTGCCTGGGAATCATACTTAAAATATTTCATACCCAAAATAAGAATTTTACCAGTTGAATAGGAGGTCAGCTCAGGCGTGCTACACATAAGCAATTGCACAGCCTTATATTTTCTTTTAGAAAAAAGCGCGATGCCCGAATTATAATGTCTTATGATTGCTTTTACAGCAGAGCACCAAGTTATATTTGCTATTACGCTACAGTCGTCCGCATTTGCTTGGCATGGAGTTTTCAAGTGTGCTGTGTCCACGAGCATTAAATTTTACCATGCTTACGCTAAAGTCGGAGCCGTCATGAGGCCCACCTACTACCAAGCCCTGACACTTTTATGGTAGCAGTGCAGATGTCGCCTCACTAGAATTCGTAACGAAGATCTTTCGCACCCGATGTGAGAATCATACCACTAGGAGTGCCACAAGTTACTAATTTACAGCCTTGCTTTTCTTTAAGTAAATAACGCGCGATACCTGACGACTGCACAATCATAGCTCGTATCTCGTCCTTCACTATCTCTTCAAAAAAAAATTTGCGGCAGAGCTCCAAGGTTATTTGTAAAGGCAGACAATGTGAAATTTTCTTTGAGATCTCAGTTTTTTGAGCTGCTGAAACTTATTCATGCTCTCCACTCACTGCTCAGGCGCAGCATTTGCTGTAGGCATAACCTTGTAGCCATTTTGGTAGGCGCAGCCTTAGTTATTGGGACGTTTTGATTAATAAGCACCTTTGGAGCCCAAAGTAGCCTTTTTTATGGTTATATTAGTCATCGCTGAGCGACTTGGACTACCGGTAGCCTTCTTCGCGATCGGTCAGATATATAACACAATATTAAAGTTAATCTTGTAGAAGTAAACCAAGCCGAAGTTTTAATAAAGATGACTTTGCGTCAAAAAGTGCCTTAAAACAAAGGTAATAGCGATATAAGTCTCACATAAAACACTACCATATTGTGTCATTCGTTAACACACAAATCTTACAGTAGCTACTCGAGATTCAGTCCCAAAACCTTCTTCTCATCCTACCTACACTCGGCAGCAGCAAAAACCAACAACAGCGTAAGCACCGACTTAATTTTTGTGCACACGACGGCGGACACGACAGAGCACTTTACAACTACTTTAAGTAACGCCAGGCATGTTAAAGACCAAGGCGGTTCCCACATACGACGAGTACGACCCGCTGAATGCACATCTCGACGAGCTGGAGGAGCCTGGTATCGATTACCTTCAAGGTGCGTCGTGGTTTCTTAACAACGACATATGACGCCGTCAGTTGTAGCTAATTTATCGTATCGCGATCGCTGTAATGTTAGATTTTATCGTGGCAACCCAAAAGCTTCAGATTCTCCCACCCCTCAGCCATTCAAATGGGTACACGTCTGAGGAGTCCGATAATTCAGTGGTGACCCCGTCTGCTGAGCAGAACATGTCAGCTCATGATATTGACACGATCAAGCTCATCGACGGTGTTGTCGATGTCAGCCCGTGCGACTTTACGACGGTAACTCCTCAAGAAGAACAGCAAGAGTTTGGAGGAAAAGTCATCAAGGGAAAAACCTCCAAGTATCGGGGAGTAACACAGACGAGTAAGACGTCGTGGGGTGCCAAGTATAGTGCCAAACGTATCACTAATACTTGTAAGACACCCGAGGAGGCTGCACATGCTTATGATGAGTATCTCAAGACCAACTACCCACTAAAGTATGCAAAATTTGCTAATTTTTGTGGTAAATGCGGCAAGTTTGTCAACCCGCTTGGGTTGCCCCAGTTTCAATTTGAGTGCAAGTGCTCGACAAGCCCCCTTGCAGGATCTTCTGTGCGTGAAAGTTCGATGATATCACCAAAGAAAGCGATTCTGCCTCGTAAGCAGATCTCGACGCCCACACCATCAATCTCATCACAGATTCCTCCAACAGCTCCATCTCCCGCAGCTGAGCCTTTCACCGTATTAACTCATGGTTCGTTGTTCACGATGGAAACTTCCAGGCACAGCTTGGACCTTAACCTGAATCCTGCTGGCGAGGAAGATGCATTCGACCCAGGTCATTGCTCCAGCACCATGTCAGCTGGGTCACTTAAGTGTGGACTTATAGACAATGCGAATCACTTTCTTGCTGATGTGGCCGAAATGGCTACGGATTTGGATGGTGCAGCCCAGGAAGACCCGCAGGAGCAACCGCAGGATCAAAAGCGAGATAGTTTACCTATTGCAATCATCACTTCAGCTGTTGACTCATTCACACAAGAAGGCAATTTGGACCAAATCATCAAGGACATTCATCGCTCTTCATCCTCTCACTCGATGATGAAGGAGACCTCAGTGAAGATGTGCGAGGGTCCAAGCAGTTTAAATAGCTCTTCTGCCACTGGTAGTAGCAGCGGCAGTGGTGGAACGATGAGCGACACGAGTTGCATGAATCCAATACAGAGTGAACGTATGACAAATAACTCGTTGGACTTTGATGTGGATGAGCTGGATGAATTGACGAATTTCTTCATGTGGGAGAGTGATGCTACAGCAGTCGTGCAGCGAGAATCGCAGACAAACTCTGATTGTATGCAAGAGAAATTGGCTATGGCTGGGCGAGGGCCTCTGTTTAAAAAAATTCACAGTTTGGAGTTTGATGCCGACAATGTAGTGACTGAATGTTCGTCTTGCAGTGAAGTCGCTGTTAATGAGATTAAGACTGAGGATACTGGAATGGTAAATTCGCTCGGAACGATCCATGTGCCTGCCAATTTGGATACGATGGTATCGCCTTACCTCGCATCGATCAATATCGTGACCCAGTTCCTCGATAAATACTGGCGCAATGACCGTAAAAATATTCAGTGTTTTCCGTACTGTCCAGAGCACGGTGACTACTACCGTGTGCGTATCGAAAACCTTCAGCACCGGTGCAAGGGTGTCTGTCGAGCTCCTGTGAGAGCACATGTGTGTATTCCAGCGCTTACAAGCGCATCGGTGGCGAAGTCTGGTTTACTGGTGCTAGCGCGATGCAATAGTACATTCTCTCGAGATTTGACGTTGACAGGGCAGCAGGTTTTGAGTCTTCCGGAGATGAAACGATTGCAAGCTGTGAGTGCTGTGGGTATCATTGACAATTTTGAAATTTTTGACGAAGGTGTGCAATTTGGCGTGACTTTTCAGCCGGATGTGTGGAAATTTGAGCTTGATCTTCCAAAGAAGCGACGTCACGTTCAGAGCTCGAGCTCTACTGTGCCAGTGTATGGAATTGATAGTGATGTCGGTGGAGATCCAGCATCAGCAGAGTTTCTCTACTTTTTCGAGATTGACGTGTTTTACTCGCGAGAAAAGACGACTTTTGAACGTTTAGGTCACACAGAATCGATGAGTTTTCAAATCGGCAATACACGCACACTTTTGCGGCAACGTAATAAATTGATCGAAGAGGTCAACAGCACTGAAGAATTAGAATTTCACGCGAATGATAGCGACAAGCTAGCGAATGCCGATGAGCTTCCAGAAAAAAAGAGGGTAAAGGTGCTAAGGGGCCGCCACGAGATATTGCCAGGCACATCGTTCAGCGAGATCGGTCGCGGCAGTCGTGAGCTGACGGAGAGCAGACAATCAATTGGTTGTATTCACGGTGATGGCGTTTCTATGTTGTCTAAGCGCGATTCTGTAGATTACAAGTCCGCCTCTTTAGAAGTCGATGAAAATACTAGTTCTGACTCTAAGAACTCAATGTCTGGTTGTGAAGCTGGCTCGTCTGAACTTTCTCTCGCTAAGTCCGACTTGTGGAAGGACGATGATAGTGAAAATTTGCTGCAACCCTCTGGCTTAGACTATTTTTCATACGTCTCACCTAAGCATTACGAAAGTGGCAATGTGCTAACTGCATACTTTCCAGTGTCTGCGGCTATCCCAATTAGGGCCTTTTCGAATGCCCGACCTGTGATTCCGGTGTCACCAGCAAAGGAGGAAGTTTCAAGCTTGGCAAAATTGCTTGCCTACTCGCTCGTCTGTGTACCCCTTTCTGTGCTCTTCATTCCGGTGGGCATAATCCTGTTGATGATATTCTTGATACTTCCGCCCGCTGCTCCAAGTATTGTCAGTGCACTGGATGCACTGTCAGATATGGAGCTGGCTCGTGCCAACGTCAGCTGCACCTCTGAGGATCAGCGCATGGTCCTGAACCGGCTTATCGAAGACAAGGGCGATTTTGTTGAAAATGTGAAGGATGGTATGTTCTACTATCACGGAAGAGTTGACGTATGGGGTCGAATCTTCTACTTTAGCGGCGCGAAGTTTGTAGTCTCCATTGTCTCATTGATTCCAGCGTTAGTGTTGACTTTGTTGGCAAGTCTGCTATATTCTGTTCGCCCAGCGTCTTCAGCCATGGCGAAATCTGCGTGCGGTTGTACACTCTGGTCGCGAGAGTACACACGCAAGGCGACAGGCAAACCTTTTGTATGTACCAATGGACTTAATGCAGTTGTATGATCAAATCGGTTTTTTTGAAGAAGAGAAGATAATCAGGAAAATATTGGGATTCGTTTTATGTAATTTGACTTTGAAGTAAAACAACTTTGCCAATACCCATCAATTTTGATTAAAACCATTAGCAATAAGTTTTGGATTTCCTATATCAGCACCCATTAACAATTAGAATTAATCGCGTGCAATAATCATCCTATTCGCGCATAAGTGCCTTCATGTGTCCTTAGAGCAGGGAGATCAAAGTAAGGATACTAGTGCACAAGGCTAGTAAAAGCAAGCGTAATTAAAGCCGGGAAATTAGTCAATCAGACTAACAATATTTTGATAAAGGTATAAATTCAGCAATAAAGACGATAAAACTAAGTTTTGGTTTCTGCAATAAGAATGAACACTATGTAGGCGTCATCTCCATATCTGGTGGGTGAAACTCTTTAGCTTGTCCCTAAAAAGTTTGTCGAGAACGCCGCATTTACTTTACTGGACTTGCCACGGCATAAAGTGTGCTGGCTATTCATACTTTGAGCGGAATTCCTCACCACCTGTGACCATGTCAAATTGGCTCGCAAAGTCGTCGATCGACATTTTGCTCGAGTCGTCTTCCTCCTCATCGAATACCCAAGTCGTGCCCGGAACGTATTTTGAGCCCTCGACTTCTGAGCCAGGTGGACCTTTCGTTCCTTTTGCGTAAAGTGGACCGGCGCTACAGCGGAAGAACATAACGTCCAGTTAGCTAGCTATCACAGAAATAGGTAACGCCAGTGTCATTCTTGCCCAGGAAGTGCGTCTGCAATACCAGCCGTCATACAACTCTCCCCAATGTCTTCAATGTTGTTCAGCAGGTTCCGCGCCAAAAAATTCGTATCTCCAGCCTTTTTAAAGAAGCTATGCTTCAGCAATGCCGATGTGCCAGGACTACATCGTATACAAGTGAATACGATTATCTTCAAATATTGAAACAAAGCGCAAAAGTACCGCTTCGACGGATCTTTCTGCAAGCATAGCTTGACAACATCCTTAAAGTGACGTCCAAACGGATGGCCGCTCCCATCATCCTATAAACAACGCATCAGCTCAGCCTGATCGACTTCAACACAGCCTCTTTTGTTACGTACATCATACGTGCGCAGCGATGGAGGGTCCTCCTGTAGCGTAAGCAGCAGCACCTTCATGGGCTGAAAGCGTGCATATGGCGCGTATCCCTTAGCAAGTTCAAGAGCCGTGATACCCAGCGACCAAATGTCGGCCTTGTAGTCGTAACCGCGCACTTGCTCCATGACCTCAGGTGCCATCCAACAAGGAGTGCCCACAAATGTCTGTCGATTCTTCCGACGATCTCCACCTTCCATCATCCACCCAGAGACCCCAAAGTCAGCAATGACAACGTGGCCTTCGCTGTCAAGCAGGATATTGCCTGCTTTGATGTCTCGGTGAATCTGGCCGTTTTCATGAAAGTAAAGCAGACCCTTCAGCGTCTCGTGCAGAATGACAGCCACAAAATCTTCCTTTAGCCCTTCACCCAAACCCTTCTTTTTAAGCAGGTTCATAACGTGCAAACACGAGCCCTTGTTCATTAGTTGCGTCACAAGCCATAGCTGATCCTTGTGCACAAAGCTGCAGTAACACTTGAGCACATTCGGGTGATTAGTCATTTTCATGGTCTGCACTTCGGCACGAATGTCCTCAAAGCTAGTTGTGATTTTTTCTAAATCCATTATCTTGATGGCCACGTGGATCTTCTTGGGCGTGCAGTACGCCTTCCATACCTTAGCGAAAGCACCCTGACCAATTTGCTCAATGATCTGATATTCACTTGCAACAGTAGGCCACTCATCCGCCATTTTCTCTTTCACTTTGATGGAAAATGGAGAAGGACAAGTGTTAGAAGCTTTCCTGCTGCCTGCAGCAAAGGCGGCGGAGGTTTCAACCTAAAGGGTCCGGGTCAATACTGAGTCAACCTTCTCCACCAAGGGACTGGTGTGGCGCACACACACAGAAACAGACCATCGAGTGGACCACACGTATGCCATTTCAAAATTTTGCTGACGGGAAATGGCGCCAGTGTTGCATTGCCGTCTGTACATGGAATTAGTGAGCTGAAGAATTCGGCGAACGCGCGTTGAAATGGATGATACAGGATAGGGCGGCATTATTAAAGTAATACTACAGCCCTATCGCTTTGTGTTCTAGTAGGGGTAGGGTAGAGAAAACTGCCCCTATAATCAGTGTTTTGGAACTTTCATTTCCCAGCAGTAGATTTCACTGCATATTGAGTATGCCAGTATTGTGTCCGATAGCATACGCTATAAAATTCGTACATATCGCACACTCGCCAATTTTTTTTTCGTCACCCTTTTTTTTCCAAAGATTGAATTTGTATGCATACTTTATTCTACATGATGAATATAGAAGTCGAGGGATACCCCGCGATAATATCCTTACATTGTTTGGAGATAGTATTAACGTGCATACAACCTAAAAATTACACGTAAGATATCGGACTATATATTAGTAGTCGCTTGAAAATTTTCCCTTGCATTCTGGCCCATATCGCCGTCGATCTGCGCTTTCGTCATTATGCAAAGTGTACTAGCTCTTCTGGGTTTTGCGCTTACTGTGGCAACGCTGCTTTATATGGGGCAGGAGCCAGACCCGCCAGCTCGTTTGGCCGAGCTGATTCGCGGTTTTCCCTCAAAAGATGGCCCACGTTGTGATGTGGCAAATTTCGACACGCTCCGCCGCGCCGCAATCGTCTACACATGGGTAAATGGCACTGAAAATTGCTACAACAAACGTCGCGAGCGTGCAGGGCTTCCGCATGGCGGTACTTCAAGGGATAAGGAAATGGGTGAGCTTAAATACTCGCTGCGCTCGCTCTTAAAGTTTGCGCCGTGGCTCGAAGGCCCCATTTACATCGTCACACCGGGCCAGATCCCAGATTGGCTAGATCTGTCCAACACTCGCGTACGGATCGTAGACCAAGACGACCTTTTGCCCAAAAACAAAGCCACGCTTCCGACTTACAACACGAATGTCATTGAGCAGTATTTGCATAAAATCCCGGGGCTCACGGACATTTACATCCACATGAACGACGATTATTTATTTATCAAACCCGTGACACCCGATCGGCTCTTCACGTGCGACGGTGGCATTCGAATGCTTACAGAGATTAACCACATCCGCCATGTGCCGAGTCAAAAGTCCAATGCCTGGTTGGCCAGCGTACGCAACACAGTTCAGCTGACCGATAAAACCTACGGCGGACAACACGTGTATAATTTTCTTAAGCATGCACCATTTGTGTATAGTCGTTTGGCTTTTGAAGAGGTTCACAATAAATTTTCCAACGAGTTGGATGTCATGTTGTCACACCAGATGCGCCACTCGGACGATCTTAATATGCCGCTACTGCATCACATTTACATGCAGGAGGAAGGATCGAAAAAGTTGGGGATTCCAGTGGCACTTAATCCGCTCAGTGAGTGCAAAGACTGGCTGCTTGTGCGAGTAAAAGATGAAAGCGAGGATTCGCTTAATAAGCAGTTTCAGATGGCGTTAGAGAACAAGGGCCCCGAGATCTTGTTGGCGCTGAACGATGAGTATTCGAGTCCAAAGACGGCTGAGCTCGTCGGTCATTTCTACGCACAATTGCTGCCGGAGCCCACCTTTTTCGAGCTACCTGAAGGTCAATACCTGGGTGTAGTGAGCAACTGGCACGGCCCCGATTGCTCATTTGACCCGAATGTGATTCCGTTGCCAGATTTACCTGATGGAGCTGCCAATTGGGCGCCTGCTCCAGCAGTGACGCGTTTCCGTTCTCAAAACGAACGTATTTTCACTGAGATGTTGCCGTCATTTGGGTGGACTTTGGCCTCGAACGTTGGCTATGCCTTTGGTTTAGTAATCGCAATCATTATATCCATCTATATCTTCCGATTCACCAGCAAGCGCGCCTCTGACCTATACCCGACCAAGCTAACATGAATTTGTTGCTAAATTTTGTTGCTACTCATACTTCAAGACATTACCGACAAATTAAATACATTATACCTTGTGCTTATGTATTGATTGCTACACAATGAAGCATATAAATCAATGATTGTAGCACTTCTTTACACAAAAGATACCGAACGGATGAAATACTTCTATTCCTTACAAAGCGCAGAAGAGCTTGTGCACATTAAGCTTTCAGCTGAGGTTTCATGTACCACGTCCTCCTTTGACCTTTTCTCCGCGCGTCAAGAGACTTTGCCTACTAACCTCATTCCAAGTCCTTCATACCTTATCGAAAGCACCGTTTAACCCCGTTGACGCTTTCTTGCGACGCAACACAAGCAAATACAAAATGTACATGATAATCGCTCCCAGGCCAAAACCAATACCACGCAAAAGCGAATTGGTAAATGCCACCCAGCGTAGCTCCCGATACGCAATCACCTGGTACTTAAGCGCATCCTCTACTCGCCGTGGAAAAGGCGGTAAAATCGTTGGATTCACTTCGCAGGTGTCAGGTTTGCGCACAGTAAGTGCATTAGGCTTTGTATCAGGCTTGCGCTCAAACTTGCTGGGCTCAGGTAAAAACTTGTTTAAAAACTCGCGTGCCGTGTCGGCCACGCGCATGTCAGTGTACTCGTCGTTAAGCGCAACAATGCTGTATGGTGATGTGCCGTCCACAATCTGGCCAAATATCTGCTTCAGTTTGTCGATGTTGTCATTTTTCATCAAAATGAGCTTGTATCCAGTCATTTCGTTCTCAGGGGGCGAGTAGACTGGAATCCCGAGCTCTTCACTGCCTTGGGCCACCATATAATAATGGTGCAGCAACGGGTTGTTCATATCAGGCTTACTACGAAACTTATTCTTGAGCGTCATGTAAAGAGGGCGATCGAAAATCTGGTGAACGCGCTCAAATGCACGACGTGAGTAAACGAACGGAGCATGTTTAATGAAGTGGCGATCTTTTTTACCCCAACGTAAATCCATCTCCTGTTGCGTGTTGAGTACCGAAGAGATCCAAATTCCTTTCTTTGGAGCTGGCGGCGTGTGGGAAATCAACCCACCTTCATGTAACAACCGGATGCCACCGTCACAAGTAAAGAACTCATGAGGAGCGATCGGTTTAGTAAACATGTAGTCGTCATTTATTTGCATGAAAATGTCAGAGAGACCAGGAATCAGGTATAAAAATTGCTCAATGACGTGCGTGTTAAAAGACGGCAGAAATTCCTTGGCGTAGTCGGGAAAAAGATCGTCCTGATTAATAACCTTGATACGAGGATTGTCCATGTCAAGCCATTCTGGAATGTGACCAGGTGTCACAATGTAAACCTGGCCTGTGTGCCATGGCACGTGCTTCTCTAGCGAGCGAATAGAAAACTTAAGCTCGCCAATCTCTCGGTCGCGCGATCCGCCCACGGCCTTTTTGCCGCCAGCCTTCTCCCGAATTTGGCGGTAGCAAGGCTGACTACCATTGACCCATGTGTAGACGATGGACATGCGGCGCAATTGTTCAAAGTTCTTAATTTGACACTTTCCTGGCCACTGATCCATGACGACTTTTAGGTTATAGCGCTGGTCCTCTTCGTCCGACAGCTTGTCGTACGTGTATGGAGTCGGGGTCTTGGTAAGTAGAAACACAACGAGTAGTAGCGTACCACAAGCAATCATCATGACATACTTGAGGTTACGCTGGTGGCTAAGCGCCATCCGCATACGCACACCGGTCGCAGTCTTCATCCGCCCAAGATTTAATAGAAGTGTGACGCAATGGCTCGTCGGGGGGACGAGTCAGAAATTATTTTCATGCACAGCATTGTGATTTGCTTGAATATTTTAAGCGAGTAGGGCTGGGGCTAAGAAATAGGTTTTTACAGGAGTCAGCACCTAATGCTACGTGTCCTCCTCACACACTGCACCATCTGGCAGCTGTGTGGCTATCTAAGCCATAAATTTTTATAGAGGGCTTCGATGTGTCGACGAGCCGCAACGCGGCGACGCTGTCCATATGTGCTGCTTTTTGATGGTCGTCTAGACGAATCTGTAGCATGGACGATCTTATCGCCTGTTGTTTATTGAGCATTTTAAACCACGTCTTGCTAAACGAGTAACATCAGAAGCCGACTAGGTTGGTGTTGTTGGCAATGAAATAAAAATATCTCAGTGTTTACACGACATTAGGCAATGCCAGTCTAACATACTCTTCAAGTTCACATCGCCATTTTTTTATGCTGGCGTTAGACTACTGAAGGTGCATCCAGCACGTTATTACATTTTTATCTAGCGGAGCATCTAAAATGGCTAGGACAGCTTAGTGCACGCATCTCCAACATTAAACTTTCAGCTGCTGCGCTTCGTAATATCACGTCAAGCGTATTATCGTCTGGCAGCCTCTCATTGTTTCTCTTGGCCATGAAGATTTTATATCGTTATAAATTTTCTCTCGATTGCGATCTTGTATAATATTACAGAAGCTCAATTTACAACGGATTTTCCTTACAGAGTCAGCGCTAGTTTCATTTTGCCATAACATTAAGAGCTCCACTGCGTCAGCATCAGTGCCAGCTGTACAAACAGATAATTACATCTGAATGAAATTGCGCTTCAAATGTTTATTCTTGAACATGTGAGTACATCGAACTTTACCTTATCAGTAGTTTTGGTCATCAGACTAAAAAGTAATCCCGCTTTCGTCGTAGTAAATGCAATCGATTCTAGCAATTTGGTCAAGCTTATGATAATCACATAGGCTGCAAGTTTGCCGTGTGCCAAGTAGTATGCATTATGCCTAACGAACGTATCGAGTCTTCTTCTCAGATTATATTCTACTTCTCGATTTTGAGTCATGCTAATGTTATTAGCCGAAAAGTTGCAGGCACATCGTTGATCAGAATGTATTCGAGGGGTAAACACGTGAAAGGTTAAGTCGATGAATTTATTGGGGAAAACAGCTTTCCACGCTGGTTATACAAATAGGCAAGAAGACGTGAAGTAGCATCGACAAGCCAATGGCGTTTTTCTTTTTTTCGATCGCGATATGCAAGGTAGGAATAGACGAATCAATTGTAGGCTACTTCAATAATTTGACTAATTAGAAAAATGTTAAATCACCAAAGGTCTACCGCTTTGCCATTAACCTCATTGGTGTAGAGGTCGACGTAGAGTGCAACTCGAAAAGAATGTTTGAGACGACTAGGTTGCAAAGGCCGACGAAAATACTGAGAGAATTTGTACTTTGCTTTGGTAATTGCACATGTCGATAAATGAGTCCCATTTGCAGGTGATACGTTAGCTACTGGAGTAAAAGTACATGTATCCCGAAATTCGATATGAAGCGCTTGCAATTGACCCGATAAATGGAATGTGGCGTCGAAAATAAATGGCTGGTAGCCGATTGGCTTTAAATGAAATTTGATTCAAAAGGAGCAAACCATTGGTACAGTCATTTTAATCCGTAATGAAGAAAGAGTAATCAGCCTATATTTAACTTGTGGAAAGTCCCATTAATTGGTGTTCGAATAGAAGATCCGATCTACTGTAATAACTTCAAGCATTACAACCACATGGCACGATTCGTTCGGCGACAGAGTTATGCTCTAGGTATTGGACCAAGCATTTCCACCATAATCTACTTAAGCAGTGAGGCAGCCATTCTCGACTTGCGTAATTTATCACCCGCTTTTTATTTAAGTATTGGGTTATCCAATCGGGCGTAAGGGTGGTGCGCGACGTTTGGATGCTACACATCGCACTTACATATGCGAAGAAGCTTAATTTGAAGTAATTTCACGTGAAAGTCCTCAGGATAATTGCAGGGAATAATACAAAGTAGCGCCTTTACTAATCTATTATGGGCTACACAGGCAACTGGTGTTTTCTGGTCAAATCCCATAAAGGCTTGTAAGGCAAAAATTTCATCTCCTGCAAAAATACACATGTCGATTTTTCGCGTAAGATTTCTAGGTCAAACCCCTGACCTAGGTGTCCTAAGCAGTTTTTGAGAGCCAACAAATACTCTTTTAAGCGGCTTTGAGCATATATTTCGTCAAACTACGCCTAAGTAAAGCACGCAATGGACGCAAGACTTTGGAAGGCGACCGCTCGACTTCGCGCAGCGAAGCTTCGGTGAGTCATATATACACTTTTGATGTGCGTTTTGCTCCTTTAAAAGCAATAACACGCCCATAAGTATAAAAATATTGATTTTGCTCATCTCTTCCCAAAAGAAGACGTGACGACGTCTCAAAAAGCTTCAATAGGGGTAACCAAGTTTTACTTATCAGGAGTGACTGAGTTTTGTTGAAGCGACCAAGTGCCAAAAATGCTTAACTTTATGTGGATAACAGAAAGTTACATGTGGACAGTTTAGATTCGCCATCTGCAGGTCGCAAAGTTGCGCAAGCGGGTAATATAAGCCTCTAGAACGAAATGGGTAGTGTATTGCCTTCATGCTAAACGCAGCCATAGCAGAGGGTGTGGATTTACTTGGCAACATTTATGTCCAATGGGTTTACCCGAGTCAGTGGGATCAATTTCGGGGGTACAGTATGCCGAAGAGAGCAGTTTATAATGTACTAGGCAAACGTTTTGTTAGGTCACCCAAGAACACAGTCACCTTGACTTGTTTAAGCAGTAAGAAGACCATAGGCTAGGAAGCGTGGACACTGGAGAAATACAAAGCTTGTTGAAGAATTCATTGATGCTATTTCATATGGTCCTAGGACACGAAACACTTAGGCAAAGAAGAAATATACTTACAGCGCTTTGTTTGATCCCCGGTAGAGCACACCAATTCATTTGTGATCGTATTGGCTTGATAGCCACTTCATCCACCTTTATTCTAATAAAAGAACGTTTTTTAAAAATATTTTACTTAGAGTAGTAGTGGAAGATGCAACCGCCGTGGCTACCGGTTCCTGTGCATTAGATTCCTAGAGCATATACTCTATTTGTGAAGAACAAACCCCGTGACGCGTTTAGCCTGCTTCACACCAAAGAAAGCTGTAAATGCAGCTACCTTTTTAGGCCCAGCGCGAGCTGTGCGTCCGACAAATGAGGGAACTTAGTACGATCCATCCCAGGCTTATATAGGGGTTTAGAAAAAAAGGGGGCCGTACCTTATAGACTAAGTACTACCAGTTGTGAGAAAGTTCTATAACATCTTGGACCGAAGAGCCATGCAATAGAATATGCGAGCTTTTAAAGAAAGACGGCTCATTTTGTTGGTCTAAAGAGATCTAAGTATTTTAAAGATTGGATTTTAAGACATATCTCATTTCTTCGACGGAAAGGCAATGAATGGTAAGGCTTATCGAATAATTGTCTAACTTTGCAAAACTGGCAAGGACTTTTCCCTTTCATGGGAGTAGCTATTTTTTTCCTGTCCTGAGCATCGTTTGCTGAGGTAGGCTAGGTAAAGGCCATGGTACCACGGGCAAGACTTTCATGTATTGTCACGCAATCCACCGAGCATAGACAGTGTTGTATGTCATGTGTGATATGTTTGCCGACCAAAACAATAGAGCATTGCTTTATTAATTTGTATGGAGCGGCATAGCTTATGCTTAGCGGGATAAATTAAGACAACCTCACTTTTTTACTTACACTTTGAACGGTTGCATAAATGATGAGCTAATTCATGTCCCTACAGTGACGCGATCAGTAATGTATTTAGTGCACGCAGCGTAGGGGTGAAATGGCATGTGCTAAAGGCTATGGGGACCAACGCGTTTAAGCGCAAGACTAAATTGATTCTTATTGAATGTTAGATTGTTGTGTTACAGATAAACCAATGGGTACCACCCACTACGGGGTGTATTTTTCCCATAACAACGACTAAATATGGCTTCTATGAGGCTCACGATGGTAAAAAATAGACTTAGTTTGAGGCCTTTACGTTGAAAGCATTGTTTTTAAACTATTTTTTTATCTTCTCTCAACGTTTTTAGTTACATAAACGCTGGCAATTTTTTAATTTTTTTTTTAAACTATCTTATAAATAATTCTTGTGTAATGATTCTATTATACTATATATCAAAATCATTTTAACTAATGTATTGCTCAATTAATATATGAATTTAAAGGTGTAAACGTGAAAAAAAGGAGCCTAGCTACGGCAAAGAGCCAATATGGAGCTTTGCGTCCGCCATATCGACAAGCATATGATTTGCGGTGGTCAAGCTCGAAAGATTAAAATCATCTTGTACTATGTATATGCAAACACATCAAATGAATGCGCGAGACTTAGCCACAAAAGACGCTATCGAAGTCGATAAATGTTAGGCTTCTTGTGGATTGCAAAGCGGCTTTAGACCGCTTAAACCTGAAGACTCTTCGAGTAATGAAACCATTGCAACATTGCAACAGCTTCGGTTCTACGAAAATTCTCTCGAATATCCCATTTAATAAAGGATTTCGACAATGTTAATTTAAGCCTTTCTATCTGTGTTTAATCTGTCATTACTAGTACACAGCTTGCAGAGAGATATTAAAAGCAGAACATTGAGATTGTTGTTGATCCAGCTTTCATTACTTTGTCCCACAACTGCAGCATGTACTTTCTAACATTTCTTTGGTGGGCCACTACTTTGCTCGATGTAAATGGTGCTTACATTCAGTATGTACCTTATGTGATTGGATCTTATGAAAGCACACGTCATTGGGGTGTTCGTACAATTTATTTGTGTCTTGCGTAGTAAGAAAAGATTTGCCAGGCCGCTCGTCGCGGTGATCATGCGGCGTAGGAGTTTAAGTTCGCAAAAGCATTAAAGGCCATTATACTTCTACCTGGGAAACCGCCACCAATACTTTCCGAGTACGTTCCTGACCTTTAATGATGAGTTGCTAGGTACACCTTGCGGACCACTGCATTTTGATATAGAATTGTCACGAAAGTTTTTTACTTGTAGCATGTGGACAGTCTGTTTCGAGCGGAGTGCATGCTTACAAGGTAAAGCAGGTGACGATATATTATTATCCTGGGCAACTACTTCTTATCGGAAGGACCTCGAAGTATGATCAACAGGCATGTCGTCGGTATGCGTGGTTGAAGCTGATTCCACGACCGTGGTTTGCTTCTCAATTAATTATGACCTGCGATTATTAAATGCCTTAACACAACGTCCGAGGAGAATTAAGCTTTAGCTTATATCAACTGCATCCTATAAAGCATTGCGTCAAAGCTTTATCACTTGTCGCATTGTCTTGTTGCACGAAAATGCTGCTGCAGTGCTGTCTAATTGCCTTACAATGTGAGTAGCGCGGCGACAATAGTAATATTTGGTAACAGACTACCATCATGCTCTTGCAGGGCTCTACAATTTTGCAACGGCAGCAACAAATCGATTTGCTGCTGCTCGTCGATGCCGATCCACGGCCGAGTTTGGCACAAGGTAAATACAAAACGTAAAGGTACATTGCTCGTAGAACAGTATCGTGCTCGACGTCACCAGTAGTATATGGTCAGACTTATGATTCGGCTTTGTACTCTTTGCTGCCTTTAGAGCGACGTTAATGTTTCTTATAACCTCTGACTCTGATCTGAACTCTTTAAATTTTTCCATGTCGTTGGCTGCGAAAGATAATTTTCGCCAACAAAACCTTCTGACCTCAGTGAGCTTAAAAACGGACTAGCCTACAAATGACTCGATTAGAAACAAACAAGGACTTTAGTTTCGTAAAAAAAAAATTAAGAAATATCGAATGCAAAAGCTCAAATGCTCGACAAATCTAGTAGCTGTTGCTTCTTTTGGAGCAAAATAGATCTAGAAAGAAATTGCATGGAATACAAAAAGTGGCGATATCAATCAGACAGTGCCGAGCAAAGTAATGGTTTTGGTCATTGCTGAAGCAATGGATTCTAGAAATAACAATACACAAAACAACGGGGGCGTTGTTATGACAGATGGTGAAGACAAACTGGCCGCATAGTGCCAGTCAGTACGGTCTAATAAATGCAAACTCGATAGGCTCTTGACTTGCAATTAGAGTCAAGATACCCAATTTAACGACGAAAACCTTTCTTTTTTTACTAGTGTTCTTGCTGACTATGCTTGATTAGAGTGAACATATATAAGACTCGCAATACTGCACAAGACGTTCCAAATTTTGGTAATTGTCACCTTTTTTTAATCTAAATCTTTTTTTCAGGTTGAGTTCGATCTAACGCTGTAAGCCAATAAAGTGAAGGGTAGTAGCATCGAGAAGCTCAAATCACACAGTACACCCCTGACTGCCAATCAATGTTGAAAATACTTCGATTAATATCAGTATCACTTTGCGTTGAGCTGCTAAAGCTCCGCCGAGAGCAAAGCAGGTGACACCGTAGATCAATTATTCAACACAGATTTTGCGGCACTCCTGCCACGCATATACATCGTTTGAAGTTATATATTAACCTGTCACTCTATGAGCCTTCCACTTCTCATTCCGCCTGAGTGTTATGCACACTATTAGTTGCTGTTTACACGGCCTATAAAAGGAACATTTGTTGTACACGAATCACATCCGTCTGCGCCGCGCTAATGCGCAGTTTGTTCACAGAAACGGTAGCTGCAACCTCCTTTGAGAGAGAATGAATGCGCAAAGATCCTTCAGCTTCTGAACAAAATCCACCAATTTCTTCTTGCATTGGGTACAAAAAATCGTGTTCTCGCACGGTATGCTTAGTTGTATGGTAAAAACATTGAAGTCCATGCTTAATTTAAGTAAGAAATTCCACCTTTTGTAAGCGCCAAGTGAGGATTTCAAGTAAGTGTCTTTTTGCGTGTTTCCTAAGCTCTGTGATTACCCCACTCATTCTTTGTTCCTCTGTCCACAACAAGGCAAAAGTTATGATCATTTTAACCTCTCTGACCCAAAGCACAAGATTATTCGCACTAAACCCCCCTACTCAACGAGTCTTCATACTTAAAGTGATTGACTTCAGCTTAAGCGAAATCTTCAGTTTTTTAGCGCAGGTGTCATCGTCACAAACGACTTCGTCATCTTCTGTTAAAGGTGTTCCAACAAAGCGTTTCTAAGTTTATGAACACTTTCAGACGTGCACTAACAGCGACGGGTTGTTGTGCAACCAAATATTTTGCCCACGCGAGGCCAAGCAGGACTGGCCCTAGATTGCATGCCCGAGGCAGCTGAGCATCGTCCCCATTCTCACAAAGAATTAGATTTTTCGACGTATGTTTGAATTGGCTGCAAGTGCCACCAGATGGAGCGGTGTTGCCATTACAATTTGCTTAAAAGTAGCGAAAGTTCAGGTCTCTTTGTTCAATATTTATAATGAACACGAGTCGCAAGAGTTAATGTTTGTCTCAAGACAAAACTTAATATTACAAAATAAATGTTAGAGATGTCATCGCAGATTTTTGGTGCTGTTGCGAGATCGCCATACTACAGTCATTTTCATACGCAACTACAATTTAGTGTGATCTGCCTCATTCATCTCATGAAAAATCAATTCTAGTGAATTATAATGGACAGGTCCACGATTTACTTTAATGATCTTATGCAGAATATTCCGATCAGCTACGCAAGGTCCGATCAACTGCGCAGCTACGCTTCACGTACTAAACCATTCATTAGCTATTACGTATAAGATCGCTCGCGATCAACTAACATATTAAGTCATCCGTAATCTTCCAGTCAGATCCAAATGGTGTAAATGTCTGGAGAGATGAATAGCTGCATCTGCTTAAGATTAATAATCAAGTTTACCCATCCCACGCGTTTTTATAGACAGATATTTTTTTTGCACCCACTCCAGGATGCCTTGTCGTTTCACAACGATGATATGATACGCACAAAGTGCGTAGTGTGGACACACATTAGCATTGCACCGAGATGAATTTGCTTTGGACTACAGTATATCTGGAACAGAAAGTTCTTGGCCTTCGCATTCATTGTACGCTACGTATTTAATGAGTCACATCGACATGGATTTGAGCTGTCTGGTTAAAATACTTGACCTTTTTGAATCAACCTCTTATTTTATTATGACTGATAAGCTCGGAAATAACAGAGAACCTACGCTATTGTACAATCTGTGCATTGCAGACAAACAAATTGGTCACGTATCCGATGCTTCTTTTAAGAAAATCAGATGGCGCCAACCACCCGACGTACGTCTCGTTAACAAGGTTTAAGCACCCAAAAAAATGCCACAACAAAGTGACCAGAGAAATTTATCAGTCTTTAAGCGGATGCTCATGATGAAGTCATTGGCAACCTCACGATTAGAGAAGATTTAGTCGTCAAATCGAGGTGCAGTGTTAATGGCGATTTCACAAGTTTTGCAAGAGCCACTTTACTAACGTCTGGCCGAAAGTACTTTTCGCCAAAGATATACTGGTTTCTTGTGTTGTCCACGATTCTATCGGCATTAATTAAAGAAATAATGACGACCGTAATAATCGTCATTGTTTGCTAAATATGAAACGACTAGACACTCTGTGGCCTCTCCAGGCATAGGTACAAATGTAACACTATTTAGATGGGTGCAACCATTAAAGCCCAAGGATTATGCTGGGTGCGAAAAACTATTCAATGGACAGGATATTAAAATTACGGTTTATTTCGTCCCTCATTCATTGCGCTATCATTACTGAACAAAATGAATGTTGCTACAGGTACATATACACTAAAATGTTAGTCGAATTCGAGCGGAAATCACGAAACAAATGAGATACCTGCTCGGAATCGTCCAATGATGGAGCTATCTGGATACGTGGAAAAGTACGGGTCGGAAGCGCGTTCTTGTCTTTGTCTGAGCTGATGATTGACAAAGCAATTTGTCACATGGCTAATTACCATATTGATTCAAACGGAGAATGAAGGTATGAAGAAGTTTTTTTATGAATACTAATATTGCTTTGCGGACTAATTCGTAATCAACTTAGCATACCGCATCATCCCGCTATCGAGCTTTGTAGCAAAAGTTTTGGCTTTGAATAGTAGACTGGAAAATCCGACTAGCCTCATGTGTGAAGCGCGGCAGCATAGCGTATTGGATCATATCATTGCCCGATTACATAATCCTTTGGGTCATTGTTGTTACTCAGGTCAACAATTTCGCCTGAATGATCCACTGAGTCGAGCGTTGCGACCATTATAATCATGTAGCACGTCTTTATATAAAAATAAAACTTGTGGTAACCATTACAGAAGAGGTCTTCAAAGTATGATGTTTGAAATGCACCCCATCAGTTTGCATACCGGTTTTGCATACTAGAGTTAATATAGCTTCTTCCTACACTACAGCTAAAGGTATAGTGCATATTTGGCATGAAGGTAGCGTCAAAGTCGTACAAACATCCTATTAAAGAAAATAGTATTTTAAAGTGCATTCTATTTTTGCACACGTCGACTGTTATAAGACCAGGATTTTGTTTACCGCAAAACCGTTAATCAGTCTGCACGGCTTCTCTTTACAAGGCGCTGTGTGACGCGGGGCGATCCTACTGCCAGACAAAATTGCCGCACCCCTTGACCATTTCCAACCTTCTCAAGAATAAAGGGATAGCGAATGTCCATGACCTTGATTCGCTAGTGAATTCAGTTATTTTGGCCAACGCTAGGTTTGCCTTCGTTAATGCTGACAAATCTTTGCTCTTCTGTCAAGCTTACACCTCTACGAGAGTAGATAGACTACCTGAACCCTCACAAAGCCTTCAAAATGGATAAAAATACCTATTTGTGTATGTCGAGCGAGAAATTCGCAATGCTAGGACGACTTTCTGATATCTTTGGACTAAAGTAAGCGACTTCATTCGCAGCCTCACCGCTGCTAAGCAATTAAAAGCCTCATGTCGTTCGATATCTACAAACAAGATCTATGTTTGATGAACACAAGCAGTGGTGCCGAACAAAGCTTGAAGTTTCTACCTTCAAAGAGAAGAAAAAGTGAGCTTTTACTACTGAACAAAGGCGACGAAAATAGTCATCAAGGCGGCTGTGACTGAGAAGCCAGGCTAAAATTTGGTCACGCACTCGAAATTTATTCTTACCGGTATATTTTGTGTCCTTAAATCACACAAAGGAAAAAGTTGATAGCAACGTGTTTTTCGGCAACCTTTGAGCTCTTCCAGCGCTCGAACTCTCTCATTGACAAACAAAGTGTGTTTTTCATGAAAGTGTTTTCGACCAAAAGGAATGGACAAACTTTACCATCAAAGCAGCGGCATATACATTTCACTTTTTAATCGACATTAGAACGGACGCGATCACTTTTTTTCGGCTACACTTGCAAGCTGAGTGATGATGTTGCACTTTTTGATAGCGCTTTCAAGGCGAAATTTGATTTTTCAATTGAGAAGTATCGTTAGTTTAATATCAGCTCACGTCAACCCCCGATTTTTACGATCAATCTGCATGATTACTGAAGAGATTTTCAAGCCACAACCAAGTCATCAGTTAAACACTGCTTATGTTCATTATATTATACTGTGACCATCTTTATTGAAGCTGACACTTCAGCTTTCGGACTGTCACCATTGCAAGTCGTTTGATACAAAAAATAATCAATGTCTTCCACCCGTCGCCCTCTCAATTCGGGGCACTGCCTTTAAACTCATTCGAAGGATTGAACATGATTCTCCTCATACACTGGTTCACCATTCGTCGACATTGCAGGCACGGGCTTGTCGTAGTCACTCGACAGCACACTGCCGGTCTTCGTGTCGCCCTCTGATTGCAAATAATTGGAAATACTCGAA
>RCHQ01000417.1:0-23572 GCA_003676415.1 Plasmopara muralis
GCCAAATTCTTCTTGAGCAGTTTAAGACACTGTGCTGCGTCGTCTGCAACGTGAACGAGTACCAGCGCCAACGAGGCGAATTCTTTCTCAACCGGGATGTTTTGAGCGGTGGCCTTGCTCATGATCGTGGGTTCAATTGAAAAACTTGCTTGTGGTTTTACTTGTGCGCCAAGAAATATGTTTAAAAGTGAATCACTATTGTATTTTTTCCATGCAATGAGAAATGTGGATAAGTATCGGCTGCAATTGGCGTTGAGAGCAACTTCGCAGTGTGTCTTCGAAAAGATCCTATGAGATATGACAATGAGCTGGTTATTATTCTATTATTGCAGCTTAACTTGTCAACTTTAGCCATTATTTCGGATGTTGTATTCAGCGGTAAAATGAGATCCATCTCACACGTTTACCGTTCCTCTTCTTTCCTTTCTTCAACCCATAAATTTTATGAGCGTTGGAATTGCGAAAACGATCGAATATCTGCGAGGAACTTCAGCAGATTTATTTGTATTCGTCAATTGGGTTGACAATGGTAAATTAGTAATCCGAGTCATGCGGTTGATCTCGATAGTATAATACGAAAGGCCGTAGCATAAGCCGAGCTTTATGTAATTAATAAACGTTCCACCGATAGGAATTTAGAAAAAGATGGAGGCTCTCGGGCACCCTATCGGTATGCTGAGAGTTTAGTATTGGGAAAACTCCTTTTGACTTCTACTGCTGCTGCGATTGAAAGGGTTCCATGTCCACAACCTTTGCCCCTCCGGTGGTATCATGTGCTTTACCAAGCATTTTAGCTGCACCTGCAGCCGGTGACTGCACTTGCTCAATTCGAGGCTTCAGTCCAATCCGACGGCGAAAGGTATTGTTATTCATAGCAATCGTCTGCACCATGGACGACCACGATGCACCAAACCAGTAGAAGAACACACCTTGAGGCAACGTAGCAATGATGGGAACAGCAAGAATTGTCAAGTATTGTCCTCCTTGCAGCAAAGTCGTCCACAAGCCACTTTTTGTCCGCACCGTCAGCTCCAAGTTGCCGTACGTTGACATTGCGGCGAGAATAGGTAGCACGTACGTACTATCCGGCTCCATCAGATTTTGCCAGACAAAAAATCCACCCGAACTAAATTCTGCAAAGTTGCCAGAGCGCACCATATCACGGGCACTGTATGCCATGAGGACGAATAGAGGAATGTATGCAACGGAGCCCACGACCGTCTGCAGAGGACGCGTGTTGTACTTCTTGATCACAGCTTTCACCCCTTGGCGTCCAAGCAAGATGGCGTCCAAGTGTCCTTTACGGTCCGAGCTAGGCTGCAGCACACAGTGACTGTATGTGAGTGTGTGGTAGGGTGCTGACAGCAAAAGTGAGCAGCAGTTGCAACTTACGGTGAATGTACGCGCGTACTTGTACGCAGAGTACAACTTTACAAAATCCGGTCTTGCTTGCATTAATCTGCACACAGTAATTTTATTAAATATTAAAAATGATTTAGAAGTACGACTGATTGAAGGTAGGTAGGTACCTCTGCATTGATTGAATTTGGAGCACGTAAAACGGAAAGATGGCGGCTCGCAGTGTCACACCTGAGAGCTTCGAGCAGCAGTACCACACCAACACGACATCATAAATCAATGTGTTTGGGCACTCAATGCATTTGACGTCGTACCAGCAATGTAGCCCACCACGGTAGCCCCGTGGTCGTGTGGACCATCTCTAAGACTGCCTGCACGCCCTGCATGACGACCCACGGCTCGTGACCAGTGCCTATATTGGCCGATGCAGCCGCAACTTCTACAACAAAGGCTTGTGAGTTCATATATTGTACTTGCAGGACAAGACTGACATCATGCACCCGTGAGCTGGCCGTCTTGCATTGTCAACTCTACTTTTGGCAAGACTTCAGATGAGGAATAGTGTCGATTTTGAAGCGAGAAGGGCGCTTTTACAACAGAGGAAGCTTCCTGTGTGCCATTACGATGCAATAATGCACAACCACGAGAGAGTGGCGTCGGATTGATTCCCAGCGCACTTCGACGTATCACCCTCTGCAATAGGCCGTTCATTTTTTGGCGAACGGAGCTTTTTAAAGTTAATATATCCCAAAATCAGTGCTTTTTTCTATAAATTAATTTTGCCTGAGAATGGCCTCAGCACAATAAAAGACTAATTCAAGTGCGCCAGCAAAGCAACGCAATCTAGACAGGTTTAGCGATTCGTTGGCATTGCATCGACAGCGTCTTGAATAGAAAGTCAGCCAATATGCACAGCAGAAATAGCTTGTATTCGTTGAAATAGTGGAGCCTAGTGTAAATTTAATGCAATCACAATTTTTTGCAAAATAGTGTGGGCAAAAACTTTGAATTTATAGTATCTGATTAGCAAAAAATACTTTTTCAAGAAGTATACCGTCTGTTTGTGTCCTTGAAGCAAAATCTTACGTCTCGACAAAAATATTTTCAAAATGCTCTCCACGATGCTGAGCAAGCGCGTATCCTCCTCATTCCTCTCTGCGTCATGGGCCACGATTGTTCGTTTCAAAAGTACAGTCGAGCCACGAACAGTACCTTTGCTGAGTACTATGCTTCCCAAAGACACCTTCAAGGGTAAAGTGGCGCTAGTAACAGGTGGCGGTACGGGATTGGGCAAGGGCATCGCGACGAAGCTGTCGGATTTGGGCGCCACTGTCGCCATCATGAGCCGTAAAAAAGGCGTCGTCGATTTGGCGGCAAAAGAGATTCAAAACCAAACGGGAAACACGGTACTTCCGCTCACAGGTGACGTGCGCGACACGGAGCAGGTCACCCAGGCGTTGGACGAACTGGATGAGCAGGCGGGGGTCCCTACTATCGTGGTCAATAACGCGGCTGGCAATTTTATCTCACCGTTTGAGAGACTAAACGCAAAGGGCTTTGGCACCATTGTTGACATTGTGCTCAAGGGTACGGCCAATGTGACTTTGGACGCCGGGAAGCGCATGATTCGGCACGAAAAAGGAGGCGTGTTTTTAAATATCACTACCACGTACGCCGAAACGGGTTCGGGATATGTTGTGCCCTCTGCTGCAGCGAAGGCTGGAGTCAGTGTATGTGGTTGCAGTGCTTTCGATATGACCAAATGCAGCGGTAAGACTGACTGGTTGGGTGTTTTGTAGGCTATGATCAAGTCGTTGGCGGTAGAATGGGGCAAGTATGGCATTCGCTTTGTGGGGATTGCCCCAGGTCCGATCAAGACAAAGGGTGCGTTTGATCGACTCGATCCGTCAGGTGCGTTTGAAAAGGTCATGCTCCAGAATAACCCCCTGAAGCGCTTCGGTGAGGTGGACGAGTTGGCCAATTTAGCGTCCTACATGACGAGCGATTACGCCAGTTGGCTCAATGGCGAGATCATTCGTTTCGATGGCGGTGAGACGGTTTCGAACGCTGGTGAGTTTAATATGTTTGGTTCGGTCAGTCAGGAAAAGTGGGATGACCTTGAGGCCATCATTCGTAACTCGAATGCTGCAAGTAAGAAGTAGGTCGATGGTCGGTCTTTTTCGTTGTTTCGGTCTGGATTTATAAATGTGAGCCATGAGAATTAATACTCTACGCGGCACTTGGGAAAGGGTATTAATTCTCATGGCTCCGAAACCTAATAAAATAGTCAAAACTCCAAATGTAGCAACGGTCTGGCACATGGTACCGATGAAGCTATCTGATATGGTACTGCTCGACATTCGTGTACTCCACACAATTCTCAGTGCAATCATGGCACAGGAGGCGGTCGATTGCAAGCTCTCGACGACGGTACTGGAGGACGACGACGACCGAGAGTTGGAGCAGATGGATGAACGCTCTTCTCTGCGACAAGGTACAACGGGCGATGATCACTCGCCTCCATCGTCACTTGCGTCATCGACTCTGGAATGGAAGCAGAAAGGAAAGAGACTTCGAAACGACGAGAAAGCAGCCAAGAGCGCTTCTGGCGCCCTGCGTCAAGGAGCGGCACCCGAACTCTTGTCCGCGGAAAGTATCGGTCTTATCTCTCAGTATGCAGCTGTGGGGCTCGTGTACGGCGTTCTACCGAGCACCATCACGCCCTTTTTGACCTATTACCTCAATATGGAAGGCACGGCAACGACGTCGGCGCGAGCTTTGCTCTCGATTCCGTGGAGTTTTAAAGTGTTTATTGGTATCCTCTCCGATTGTTTGCCTCTCTTTGGATACCGCCGGCGACCTTATATGGTCCTCGGCTGGACTGTGACCGTCCTGTGTCTCTTGGCCATGGCATCGTCTCCCTTAGAAGCACCGTATTTTCCTGACCCCGCCATGCGAAATATCAAGCCCACGGACTACTCCCTCGAGATGGTGCAATCATTGAATCAACGTGCGCCGAGTAGTGGCGCCAAGTACATTGTCCTCATGATGTTTGCCACGCTGGGCTATCTCTTTGCAGACGTTGCGGCCGATGCCGTCGTGGTCGAGTATGCTCAACGAGAACCGGAAGCGACGCGAGGACGCACGCAAACGGCCATTTACACGGTGCGAACGTTGTTTAATATCGTGGCGCAACTGATCACGGGCTTTGGCTTGAGTTTGCCGAATTATGGCGGTACGTTTGACTTTGGGCTCTCGTTTCCGGACACGATGCTGCTATTAGCCATGATTTGTCTCCCTGTGATTCCCATGACGTGGATGTTTGTGCGGGAAGAAGTGGTCAAGGAGCGACCGAGGTTTCATCAATATCTGGGCGATCTGTGGGACGCCATGCAAACGCGTGCAGTGTATCAAGTGATTGCCTTTAGCTTTTTATCGGGCGTTTTCAGTGGATTTACATACGTGGCACAAGATCCCATGACCTCGTATTGGGTCCATGCTACCAGCTTTAACTTGAGCCTCAGCAGTATCTTTGGCAGCTTTGTGACGGTCGTCACGCTCACGTTGACTGGAAAATACGGACTCCATTGGAACTGGCGGACAATGCATGTTGTCACGATGTGTAGTGTGCTTGCACTTGATGCCGTGTGCACCATGTTTGTGACGTGGAACATTGTGCGGAAGCAGTGGTTTTGGCTCGGTGTGCCGATTGTCGAGGCTGTCCCAGAGTCTGTAAGTTTCATTGTCTCAACGTACGTGGTGGTGGAGCTAGCAGGATGCGGCAATGAAGGCGCCATTTACGGCCTATTGACGACCGTGAGCAACTTGGGCGGACCCTTTGCTCTCACGTTGACAAAAAATGTCAATGCCGCTTTTAAGGTGTACAATGACGATATTTTGAACGATACCGATGAGGTGCGACGCGACGTGACCATTACGATCCTGATCTCGTACACGATGAAGCTGCTAGCGTTGCTGTTTCTTCCGTTACTACCGCGTCAAAAAGCCGAAGCTCAGGCTTTGAAGAAGTCAGGCGAGAGCAGTCGACGGATGGGTCTGCTCACGATCTCGTATCTATCTTTTGCGCTCGTGTGGGCAATTTTGACAAATTTGCTTGGTATTTTTGAAAGCACTCGATGTTGGGTCATTACTGGCGGGTGTAAAGAATAAAGGGTTTTGTTTACAGCCCAGATTCGCCGCATGAGGACACACTTGATATGATGAGAAAGAAGCGCTTTGAAGTTGCCGTTGCTACTTGTTAGTGGCATTGATATCGTCACTGGTGTGCTTTGTGATTTATGAAAACCCGCAACATTTGTTGCGGACTGTTGAAGGGGTTTTATTGCAAGTTGCATCTCCAATGACGTTTTATTGCTTTAAAAGGCATCACGACAAAAGCGGCGACAATGTTACGAGCACTTTTTCCTGAAACCGGAAGCTATGATGTAGAAAAAAAACACGTATGTTGCGTCATGTCGAGTGCTGTCGTGTTGTTACGTAGACTGCAATCGTGTTCTCACTGCGTGTACTCTTACTGGCAGTACTATGCGGTACCAGTGTCTAGCTAATGTATTCTTGCTTTGGCTTTATTCGTAGTTTAATTACAAAGATCTCAAGTCTTTTACTTATGTCGAAAGCAACACATTTCACCATTACTCAAAGATCTTGAATTTTTGTCAAATGTGCTGCGTAAAACCACCAGCGCTGCCCTGAAATTGCGTTAAGTTTGGCTCCATTACGATTTCAAAGTGCTACCCTAACAGTCTTAATTCAGCACAAATTGTGTGCGTCAACCCAGCCCATCTTCTATCTTTTAGAGCACTTTGGTCACTTCATTTGGACAGAATAACTCGTGAGATGCTACGACTAGTGTGGCTAAGTTTCGAAGCACAGTGATAGAGGGAGGAGATATATTTTAGGGAGCAAGAGAGATTTAGTGGCCATTTACCAATAGATGACGGCGGTCGATCACAGATTCAATGCCGAACAAGTTACAACTGGTATCGATGAGTATCTTTAGCTTTTGCTAAATCTGATTTATGTTCAAAAGGACTATCAAAAACTCCGTCTTATCACGCTTTTGTGAAATCTCCTTTTGAAAAGTAACTATCTTACACTTGTCTTCTTGCGCTTGCCTTTCGTGCTCACTTGACCTCCTTTCGAGCTTACACGTCCTTCTATCAGTCCGTCTGCTAGTACGGGGAGCAGCGTTGACCCGCTTATCCTTTTGGTCTCACAAACCTATAGCGCGAGCCGTAATTGAGTTGCCATTGTGCCTCGCAGTAGCTCCACGTCACTGTCACAATTCCTTTATGTATCAAACCATGAAGGCAAAGTGAGTCTAAAAGGCGAACGAATCAAAAGATTCGGTGTGGAAGCAAGGCAAGCAATGATAACGGAAGCCGTTGGCGAATTGACGTTAGCTTAGATTCGTCAATGTGGGGCTTCGTGATTTTCTTTAAGTGCACGTCTTTCGAATACGTATTCCCTTGCGAAAACGCAAAGTCAAATCAGATGCAAGACGTGCGTGCTGCTCTTGACAAAAAAGGTAGCCAGTCGATGGCCAGTGCAACGTTTAAGAAGTAGATTCTGTCTCGGTTAAACTATTTGACTATTATGACACGCTCAGAGGTTTTGAGCCAATTTGAAAGACTTTGATTGACCTTTTGGCCTCTTTATTGGCATTCGCGAGAGTTATTTTCGACGAGCATCCTCGACACCTTAGGTGGGATTAAGGCTTGCATTAAACTTTAAATGCATTGATTAACCATTCGATGGACACAACAGTCGCGATGGCAGACGAATCCCTTGCTTCCTGGACGTGTTTAAGCTGCACTTTGAAGAACGAACTCTTGGCCGAAGCGTGTGCGGCCTGCCAAGCTACCAATCCACTTGTCCTGCAGAGCTTCGAAGCCGAAGAACAAGCGCGAGCGGAACGAGAGGCTAGAAAACACTTTAGCCTTATGTCTCAAGATGTCACGACTAATACCATACACGATGGAGACGACGATGGAGACCCATGGACTCAAGCTGAGTGCGAATGGGCTATTGTCGAGTTAAGTCAAAGGACGAGAAGGTAGATGTCTCATGTGCAAATGTTAAAATTATTGGGCCCAAAATGTTTTTTTTCCACATTTACGACCGCTTCACTTTTGATGCCAGTGTCTTGCTGTACATGCGACTAAGTGACGCGAGCATCGTAAACCCCGACGTGCCTACAACAGCTGCCGTTTTCCACCATGTATAGTCATTCGCGCGCACAATGTCCTCTTTTGTGCAGCCTTCTGGTAGACTATTGCCCTCGATCGGAACGTTACCTACGACGATTGCACTACTTTTACATTTCTTAACCATCTCGGAGCAAGTCAACGACAGGAAACCGACGAGGAGCATACACATGATTGCGAGCAGAAACGTCACGCGTTTCGCAAAGAATACCAAGGCTACTTGGCGGTCCAAGCTGGTACCCGCATGGCGGTACACCACCACCCGCCCCTTTGCTATTGTAAAGTCTGCATGAGTACCCTCATCAGCGATTGGCAGACAGCATAAGTCATGAGAAGACGACACAATTACTTGCCATGTCGGGCCGTAAGCGAACGTCAGCGAATGCTAATGAGTAACGCAATTGTTTAGAGACTAAGTCTTGGAATTGAATGCTCGCCTTACCTTTAGCGCATTGGCAATCTTTGCGTCGCTGTCCTCTGCGTCTTTGTAGTAATTGTAAAGCTGCTTAGTCTTGCTAAGAACGGTCTCTTTCATCTCCTCCTCCATGGTGCTTTTATAAATGATACTTTTTTTGTTGACACTGACTTGATTACTGATTCCTGTTAGCGCTTCATGTTCCTGTTCTGGAGGAGAAGCCGAGGATGACGTCGTTCGATACACCATCACCTTCATCTTGCTCGTCTTGTTAAACAACAACACACACGCACCCTTACGCTGTCATGTACCAGGATAAAAAGACACATTAACTCCATCACAATTTTATTTTCTTTGCTTCAACGTACGTAGCGCAGATCCACCGCAAAGTCGACGCCGACGAGTACGTGCCATCCCGATCCCATCGACGATTCCAATTGGCTCTGTACCTCAGCTGCAAAGTTGCGAATCCCCGTCGTTTTCTTTGCTGCATCAGCAAGTGCTTTCTTGGCAGCCTTTTGGAGGGCAACGGAGGCCATGGGGGTCTTGGATACCAAGAATGTTCCGCAGATGGCCATTGTGGAGCGGATAACGAGCTGCGGTAAACCCGTTTAAGTTATTGAGACCCTACGATTTGTAGAGACGCTAGGCGCGAATTAATATCGTGACCCAGGGCAAGTAGTGAAGTGAATAATGATATCGCCAATTGACTTAATTGACGAAATTTGACTGATCGGAGCCAATTGAAGAATCCAGAATATTTGCTTTTGAGACATGGTCAAGAAATTGGTGTGAGTGCCGTACATATTTGCCGTCGATTGAGGACGTTGTCCTTTAAATGAGTCACACATCGCCTGACTTCAGAGTTCGTATAAGATGACTTTTACACGGACAGAACCTTCAAATATTGTTATTTTGACCAGTATTCAGTAGCAAAGATCATTTTTTTATTAGACTCTTCTGTCAAGTCATCAGTACCTTCTTATTGACGTTCGAAACATCACTTGATTTGTTTCACACATTATGGTATTATGTGACGCACGCTGGAATGTTGTAACCCCGCTAAGCTTTCCCTCGAGCGTCTCAAACTCAAATATTCTTCCGTATAAATGATTTTACCATTATGACTTGCGTTGCTTCTCAGGAGACCGCACGTCAAGCTTAAAGCCCATTTTTGAAGTAAGACCCTTAGTCAACCAACCGCCTTGTCGCCTGCACCTAGTGTGCATCGTCGGCGTCTGATCCAGCTTGCGCTCTTTAAACAAAAAAACACTTAGAGTGCAAATAATGCTTTTACATTCACTGTCCAGCTATTTATGCTTAGTCGACGTTTTGCAAAGTCAGAGAATCGTTATCGTAATAAGCAGAAGTTAAAATTGAGATCTGAAACGAAATTCTGGGTTTCTTACTTCATTATCGTAAGTGGCATCTCGACGCACATACTGCACGGCACGTCGATCCCTCCGTCTCGCTATCCATCTGTAAACAGTCTGTCGTTGATGAAAGCAAAATCCTAATAAACGGAGTAGAATTAGCCATAAACACAGCGGTGTACCGCGGGTGCTATCAGATACCATCGTGTCCAGAAGGATTTGATATCAACATATACAATTTATTAACCGCCTTGCTATTTGCTTTCATGTGGAGCTTTCTCACGAAAAGCCAACTGACAGGCACCTCACAAAATCACTGGTCCTGGTTTACCTCCAACTTTCAGAAGGTCGAAGACAAAGTCTTGGCGTATGGACTTTTGACAGCTCACTGGTGTAACCGGCCAACTTAAGGAGGCGACGTGTGAGTCGCTATATTGTTCTCTGGGTAGGTTTTTAAGGTCTACACATCCTGGCTACCCACTTACACATGGCTGCGAATACCCAAAACAAACTCTTTCTCAGCCCATGCCATCGATAATTGTAGTATCATGTGCCTCGAGAGTATCGTACTTCAGATCTCCGTCATTCGGAGCAACGACTTGGGCTACATTGCTCCATAGCCAAACCGACCGTTTGTCCCTACAGGCCAATGCAGCTGCGATTGCTGTTAAGGGGTTAACTACTCGACTTTGGCATCTTTGCCTGCGACGAAAAGTCGCAATGACGGCTTTAGATTGGCATCCGTTTTTGTATATTCGACGAAATGGTTCGTTAACAGAGCTTATCATACCCCAACTCACAGTCTAGTCTGCGCCCACGCGTGTCGGCAAACGCATTGACGTTGCCAGTCTTGCGTTCAACGCGAAAGAATAAGCCGAGAGATTCATAACCACCTTGGAAATTTTTAAGATAGGCGGGGCGTTTTCACTACCA
Source organism: Plasmopara muralis (assembly GCA_003676415.1). NCBI lineage: Eukaryota > Oomycota > Peronosporomycetes > Peronosporales > Peronosporaceae > Plasmopara > Plasmopara muralis. Next base: position 10,308 of record RCHQ01000417.1, read on the forward strand.
AACAAAAAAGACCACAATGGGCCAAGGGCTCGTAAATCGCACTTGGGGTTGTACAAGTGTGTAATTCATGGTAAGTTACGCCTTGTGTTGAACACGTAACTTCCGTCCTCCAGTCTTATGCTGCTTGAAGTGGAAGCAAATAATTCGATCATGGTGGTCGTCAGAAAATTAATGTAGCGTGCAACGAATGGCGTAGTCGGAAGCGCAACAGACGACGCTGATGGCTTTATTCGATATGGCAAAACCGGATGGGGTGTCTGTTAAATGCCTTCGTTAATGCTATCTAAAGCATTCCGTCGCTGGCTAACCCAGCACCACTTAATCCATCAGATCGATTACAAGTGCTATCAGGCACTACGTGGTCACACAGCACCTTGCACATACGAGGCGTGCAGGAAGATATACTATTACCCGGTGACTTAATCGACGTGTGCAATAGATTGCAAATCCAAGCCGCATATTATTATAAGGAATCTATACTTATCGGTTTGGGCTGGTATACGGTGTCAGAATTTTTGCCTTATTTTTTAACTTTCTGATGCTGCTGCATATTCGATCTATTTTAGCGTCAATTGCTGCTTCTGCTCCTTTTCTAGCTGAATCGTCAGCAATAGGTGACGAATAAACTCGGAAACAGTTGCCATCCGCGACTAGGAAAGATAACGACCTTAAGCTTTTTTACTAGAAAGGAAACACGGTACAATACCTGGACAAAAAAAGCGTGTGCTTGGAACGGCAGCTTACGAAGTGATCGACCACTAAAGCCGTCAGCCGTCTCTGCAGCATGCAATAACTCCAATGACAAGACATTATCACTTTCCGCTTCTACTATCCTTGAGTCCATTGTCCGGTCTTGCAATGATACTCTTCTCGTAAGCTCTTCGTATGAGAAGAGACGTTGCGTAATTGGCAGTAAAATATTCACACGCTGGAGCTCTTGGATGCAGCTCCGCAAAATTTCATAACGTGCATGACACGATGGAAGTCCAATGAACCTACGAAGAGAAGGGAACGAGCTCTTTTAATTTCTTGGCCACAATAAAGACGGAACGTACTGCTTGATGTCAGCTCGGTCAACAAATGCCACGTCAATGGCTTCGGTGATATTTGATGTGGTAAGAATGAGCACATTTGAGTAGCGCTTCAAAGAATCGAGCTGTGTCAATAGAGCATTGACGACACGAATCGCATCGGACGGATCCGAGCCACTTAGTGCAGACTTTCGAGCTGCCGCAAGGGACTCCACCTCATCTTTCAACACACACATGCACAATCTTATTGATTGCAAAGACTTCAATGTTCCGCCAAGCAAATTTACCAATCAAAACGCAAATTAACGACTCTCCATCCTCAATAAGTTCTTGAATCTGACGAAAAAGTTGCATCACGAGTTTTCCGCTCTCTGAAAACCACTAGCACGCACCAAACAACCTTAAGCGTTACTGCAATGTCCCAATCAAAACACGTCGTACTTTGCTAAACAAACTATGCGCATTAATCTCCAACAGCACCGCGTTCGGGTATCTACCGCATCATCTTGAGTCAAACAAACCTTTCAAATCAAATCAAAGACAATCAATGCGTTACGAGCCTGGAAGAGAGACGAATGCTAAGTTTTTGAGCCAATGCCTTGCACAAACTTGTCTTGCCCGTTCCCGGTGGGCCATGCAAAAGCACGACTCGATTCCACGATATGATGTGCGGACTCACTTTATGATCCGAAAACAACATGGCCGTCATAGCATAGTCCAATATCGTTTTTTTCACCGGTACGTCAAAAAGAAGCGACTCCCATAGTCCGTCATAACTCAAGGCAGGAAGAATTGTCTGTTGGCACGTTGCAATGTCTTCGTCGTCCACCGTTTCGTCCGCAGGGGCTTCCTGAAACAATCGTTTTTTGGTCACTATGTTCTGTGTCACCTCACTTAACTCATAGCCACGTACGTTGCTGAGCTTAAACACGTGCACGCACAATTGAGCCCTTGATACCGAAACTTTTGCCTCGCTGGCCTCCGCGCCTTCAAGTTCTGTCACATTGAGTTGTTCCACGTGGGCTGTAAGTGGCGACTCGAGAGGTAGGACGACGGATCCTGTGGCACAGCGATTGCCACTTTAGATACTTGACATCAAGTTGCATTTATTGCTTAAGTACCAGTTGAACAGAGCGAACAGGATTTGCCGAGATATTCTGCGACGGCGGTACGTACTCGATCATAGTCAGCGACGCTCTCCTGCTTTAAGCGCACCTCAACTTAAGAGACGATGGCAGCAGTTAGAGAGAGAGAAAAGGAATGTGTTGAGATATAAAGTTACCGTGGACATGGCGAAGGTCCATGACCATTGACGGCCAAATTGATGGACTTTGTCGTGGACTTAATTATGATATTAAAGTATAGGGCAATAGTCTCGTATGGGGTTTATTAGTTACGTAGAACGCCATATGCCAGTAGCACTGCGATTTTGATTGGCTAATTTTCTGTCAAGGTGTGAAGTAAAGTAAAAAGAATATATCAAGCCTTGCACTAAGTAGCTTCTTTGCTGCCTTTTTGATTGTCGTTACAATTATCTTGGCTTCTTGTGTAAAATGTCAAAGAGAGACGAATGATACTCGTCTCCCTCCTATCAAACGTAATTTGAGTCCAGGTGGGGAGAAAAAATCGCGGAACTGGTCTTTTCTCTAGGATCTGGTACTCTAGCAAAAGGTAATCATATAATAATTGCGGCTCTTAGTGCACGACAAATCACTTTACTCTTAAAGCCATATGGAATGTAATAGCCATGCGAAAGTCACAATCTTATCGAAGGAATTGAAACATAGACTCTTGTTTTGTTTAAGACGAGTAAGCTCTTATCTGTACGTGGCAACAAGTAGCGACGAGAAGTAAAATATAACGATCGCATTGCCTCAAAAGAATTTCAAAAGCGCTTCGTTGAACGGCCTTTTTTCATATCAATATCTCCCCATACAGAAATTATTCATCCGATTGAGTCAATACACTTTCTGAAGCGTTGCTGTCAAGCTGTCAAGCGAAGTTTATCCTTAGAGGTATCATCATTCCAGGGATTGACACACGATTGTGCAATTATTGAGTAACGGGTGGAGAATTAAGTCGATCCTCCAGCTTTAATGGCTCTGAAAACGTGACAAAAAGAAGTTTTGTGAGAAAGATCAACAGTCTACTGATTAAAGTTTGTAAGACTTGCCGCAAACCTTTCAGCCAGGCACAACTAACTGCTCATTCAGTCTATCTGCTGCACAGTATATAATAACTACTATATTTAACATTGTCGATCGGCATTCCCAACTGGCCACGTTCAATGAGCAACATTGGTGGTTGGGACCACTTTAGTGCCAAAACGTTAAGCTTGATACCGAAACACTGGTAAGCAATTTATACCAGCGCCACGAATTACAAGCAATTGTAACTCGCGCGGAGTGCTTCGGATCCGATCCTGGCCGTGCTCGCACAAACGCGACCTAAGAGCTCCAAAATAGGCGCCGCTTTCATTCAAACAAAGAACGACGATGATATGTACTGTGTGTATAATTTTGAAAATTGTGTTGCAAACAGTCGCAAGACTTCCATTAGGAACGACGAGTGAAGCTGGATGCGCTTTCGGTTAAAGTCTCCGTGCAGGTTTTGCGCAACGAATTGAAGTCTATAAAAGCGTGGTCAGTATGGGCACTTGGGAGAAGTTTCTTGGAAGACGACACCGTGGAGAGTGACACTTTCGCTCACTCCTAAGTTGCTCGTGCGTACGATCCGATTTGTTGCGTTGTTTGAAAATGTAGCCAAGAGTAGGTGTTTAAGGCCAATAATTTATGCAAGGCCAAAAGCAAATCAGTACCGTGAAAGAAAGATAAACAGGTCTTTAAAATCAAATTTAAAGAGTACCTGAATCGGCTAAAGAGAGCCTGATCATTTACAGTTTTGAAATCCTTGGTTTGTTTCAGAGGCGAGTGTGTGCGTACTAAAATTAGATTTTTGTGCCGTTGGTCTTATTGCCTCCTCTCGCTAAGGTTTACATTACGCCCATTCAAAAGAAAGGTGATTGCTTTTTTTATACGAGAAGTCGCCTTGGTAGTAACGATTATCGACAAGGCAGCAGAAAAGACTGTATGTTAGCCAAATCACTTTGTATGACTAAATTAATCCCAAAAAAGGTTCATTTGGCCCCCAGAAAATAATATTTGGCTTATAGAGATGCTCAACTTTACGTCAAGGGCGATATCGATGTCTAAGGCTGCGTCTGCATTATACAGGATTGTTTTGACCGTCAAAGCCACTCAGGCAAAAAAAGCTTATTTGATTTGCTGCGATGAATCTCATTTTTTTTGCTCGGTAATCCACAAACACCAGCGCTGTCGGTCGATAGAAATGATAAGGATTGTCGCGGGCTAGTTAGCAACCACTTCTAGTGATACACTATCTTTGGTTGCGAAAAGGCCTCGAGCAAACGACAACGTTGTCAAATGGGTTCAAAAGCTTAATTAAGCTCTAAGCTTCAAAAGATGTCCAACATAAGATTCACCAGCCATACAAAATGCTTCACCCGTGAGGATAAGAAATTTATAGGCGAAGTCCTATCTGGAAAAATCTCGCTTATAAATACCTCCTGCGCTGGTTACCAGAAGAAAGAGGGTTTATAAGAGACAGCAACCGATGGCACATTCCACGGGTGACTATAAGATCGTTATCACCAGTGTAGCGCACAATGATTGTCAAATCACTTACTGCCAAGTACTGACGCAAGTCCAAGAGGTCCAATCAAATTCTGGACAACAGGCACGACGAGAATGAGAAAAACCTTTTGGATAGGTATTACGCGGCTACTGCAGGTCATGGCTACAAGCAGTACGGTCATCTGTTCCGCGTGCAAAGAGGACGCCCGGAGGCCACCTCTTACTGAGGCGTACGAGATGTACATGCTAACAATAAGCCATTGCTCTCATGCGACCGTACGGAGGTTTTGAGCGTACTTTTGAGCACCTCATCGAATCCCACTCAAGAGGTTTACTTGGCGTCGTAAGACGCCAAAAGGATACAGTCTCAAAATTAGCATGGAAACATCTTCATATACTCCTCTGCACTGTCACGGCTGAAAACTTTTAATTAATTCGGTTGAATACTATCACCCTTAACTCATAAGATAAACTTTATACTAACAAATCGATAACTTCAAATGCAAAGCCACTAAATCATTAAGCGCTTAGTAACAGTAGCGAAAGTTTGCTCGGTTGTTGTTCTATATAAGCATCAGGCACAAAATTATTCACCTCTCTGTTTTCTTACATTTCACGCGTAAAATGTTCTATGACACTTAGCAACACACTAAAGAATAAAAATTTAAGATCACAGCGACAACATAACCATTACATAACTATCGCATTGCTACTGACTGGGGGCCGACGAAAACCAGCGTCTTGTCAATTGTCGAAATCGATACGAGGCGGCATCATCCATGCCGCATTGCTGATCGTGTAAAGCTTTCTCTCTTCGAGCTGCTGCTTGGGCTTGCCAGTACTAATAAAGTTTAGGCCAAACCCAAAATACAACATACTAAGGGCTTTTTAAGTGCTAATGCCAACATACTCAAGGTTAAATAGTATTGGGGCTTGATAGGCCGCTCATAAGTCCTTGAGCTTTGCTATAGAGCTGTCAAATCGACCCTACTTCTTCCTCTTGCGTCGCCTGTTGACGATGTCATTGCGCTCAATAAAACTTGAGCGCGACGAGGGGTCAGTACACTGGTAAATGGATTACTGAGGCAAGAGACGAAGCTTAAGTGGTCGCTGTATCCGATAGAGACGAGGCTCGTTACTGCATAGATAGCTTGACGCCAGCACGCTGTAGGCTCAGAGACCTTTCAAGGAAATACATCTGAAATCGGTAGTCTGCTAGTTCCTGTCCAACGCTATTCGACAAAGTGGTGTTGACACGTTGACTTTTAGTCGCATACTCAGGCTGCTCAAGATTTTCTATGCTCGTAGTAGACGATTCTTCTCAAGTTACGGGGCATACTCTCGTTTAAGGCACCGCCAGCCCTGTCTAATGATAAAAAAATGCCTTGTTTGGTCGGTGTGCCGTACCCAATCACACTTGCTATACACTTCGACCACAATACTCTTTTTTAAACCAAGCTAATCTAATCTTGTTTTATGTTGGATTGTGTGCAAGCACACGACAATCTTCATTATTATAAGACACTATCCGGAAAATAGGCTAATGACTTCCAAGTGCTCATATCGACGAAGTCGTTTCGCACCTTGATGTCAACTCATCCTATCTTGGAGCTGAAGAAGGTCACAAGGGTTCGGCTGATCTATGCGTCAAATTTTAGACATATCATGTCACTAAAGAATTTAAGTATGGCTTAATTTTTGCATTAAACCACATGTTTGGAATACCAACATGGCCATTAGAATACCGTTTCTGTCCGCACTTACAGCTCCTAATACTTATTTTTTGTGATGACCTAAATTGCTTTTTGAAATGCAATCAAACCAATTAAAAGCTTCTGCATGATGGAGGCCAACTCGATGCCTTTCTGATGGTGCAACATGGCGGTGCGACAAATTTTGAGCAATAGCTTGAGAAGTATTTGCTGGTTAAGTAAGATCAAGTGAGCTGAGCAAAGCAAAACAAGACGGTTACGGTACAAAGCATTATTTGTCGCGATTATTGCTGTCTGGATCGTAGCACGTAAACGAGGAGACCAGGAACAACATAAACCTTAAAGATGAGTATGCGAGGGAGTGGCTGCCACGAGGCAATTGTGTCGCGAATGAACATTTCGGATTACGACGTATCTCTCCCCGCTTGACCATGGCTTTGAAAAGTTTATTGGCCAAGAGAACGCTGAAGAGCTTGCAAAACAAGTAGAGAAGGATTACTATAAGAATTACTCAGTACTCGCAAAAGAAGAATCGAAGAAAGAGGTGCATGAGGACTATAAAAAATTAGCTTATGAATCAAAAAGAGAAGGATCCCTTGTCTAAAAAAATTGCCGAACCACAACTTCAAAACCAGTGGACGATTGCAACGACTAAAGAGAACTTAGATGCGGGTCACCTGGCGAGACTAGAGAGAATTGACGGCGATTTTGATTACGCCAAACAGTCGGCGACGTTAAGAAATAACACATGAAAATGGTGGCAACGACAAATTTATTTCGCGGCTTCATTTGCCATTTTGCGAATGTTGTTTGATTTGAGGCCAGCTAAGCCTGAATCGCTTTGTGAATTTCTATGACAGACACGCCACTAAATCTTTTGTAGTCGTATTCTTTTATCACCAGCCCATGCTGCTCCTGAATTATTCGTCCGAAGACACGTTTGTATTTGTTGCCTTTCACTTACCCGCTCAATGATGCTGAGATCTGCGTAAACCCCGTGTTAGTGTCTGCCCAGTCGTGTGCTCTTGGAGTCCGCACAGTGGCATACGAGATTATTGGAATCAATCGTTTAAATATGGAGGCTGAGCATTGGGTTTTAAACGCGAATGCTGCTGTGATTGGTATGCACGAGTACAAAAGTATCTGGTACGTGCGTCTTCGCGCTCTTCGGGAAAGGCGGAGACGTTTACTTTAATTTATTTCAGAAGCCCAAACAAGGCAAAACTAATCACATTATCCAGGTGAAGTGCCGAATTATGAATGGACTCGGTCCAGAAACACTTTCAAGCCATAAAAAGGTATTGTCAAAATTCAAGCAAGCAAGTGCCTGCCACAAAGATTACCATGCTCCCATAGCCTGCACCAACCAATGATTCAATACCATTGGCCGAAGCATAGCTATTAACAATACTCGCGTTACCTCCGGTCGATGTGAATGCGACACAATTTGGCCTTGGCTTTTAAACGGATGAACAGGCGGAAAAAATATTACCTCCGAGGTGTGATCAACCCCAGCACATTAAGATTGGGAAAATGTTTCGCATTTGGCTGAGATAGCCTATTATCGACGCGTACACTTTACGATTGAATTTCACCGTTTAACGCAAATCTAGGCCATGTTTCTCATATGCTGGATAATGTGGCATCAGATCCAGAATTTCACAAGTTGAAAAAATTGGCACAAGAGTTTCTACTACGTCAAATAATGCCACTCAAGGTCGCACAGGACCAGATAAACGAAGCACAAGAGCGATTGTGACAAAAAAAGACTTGTTGAAGGCTTACAAGCTGGCGATATGGTGCTTTTGAACGGCAAGAGTTCGGATGTCTATCACAAAGGTCTTAGTCAGTCAAAAAGCTCGCGCCAAGATATATTAACCCATTCCCAATCTTGAATTTTTTTTGCGAGATTTCTATGAGTTGGGACAATCGAAGGATTAAAAGCTGCATTCAGTGTACTACACATCATTTTTGTAGTCGTATTGCAAGGATATCAAGCGCCGTCAAAAGTCGATTCACATCATGTTGGTCATTGGCTCCGAGAGGCAACTCGTTGGAGCCGTAAATAGAACTTGCAAGCACAAGGGCAACATACATTTTCAAAGCTTGGTGGCTTGGTGGAATCAAGAGGGCCGCTTAAGAGCCCGTGGAGAATCATACATAGAATATCGGACCTTCGACCTCCATTGAGAATCCAAAAAGATGAGCACTATCATTTAGATGAGATATTTCTTGAAGGGACGTCATACGACAAAACCGCTGTCACTGGTAGGTTTGATGGTAATGACTATTTCGCCATGTAATCGCATCATTCCAAATGCGAACTATCCATAGAAATAGACAGTTATGCTGATTCATTCCAAAAGAAAGTAACAGATGTCCCCGATTCATTAAAAATCGGACCACGTTATTGCTTGGAAACAATCTGAGAGGTCAAAATAGCCAGATGAGTAGAGAAACATGATAGCGGTATAGAGCAATCTACTATGTGAGAGCTAAACGCTGACTTTATTTTTGACTCTTATAGCTCTCTGTCTATTGTACATAACTTAATTACTCGATGAAGGACCAGCCTTGATTCCAAATCACATACTCAAGATGACGATTAAATTTCTTTAAAAGTGACTGAAAGAACGAAAGGGCACCCCACATATAGCAAATGAAGAGTAAGAGCAGAATACTCAGATGCAACTAAAATAACGATGGGGGAGCGTTCTGTAACATCACGAGACACAAACACGCGACTCGCGCAAATTGATCAAGCTACTTACGGTAACGTTTGTACAACTTTGTAGATCGGAAACCATTCTATTCAAATCAGTTGCAAAATGCAGGTTGATTGTTTCCATGCATGCACAAAGAGACAAAAAATTGTGTTTGTGCCAAGGAAATGGATCTGAGCCTCTCTTAGATGAAGAGCGGTGAAATGTCGGAAAATTGGTTTTAAGGATTGCCGCGTAAAGTATTGGTGTTGCGATGAATGTAGAAACCGATGCCTTGCTGAGGTAAAATTGCTCTAACACCCTCCGGCATACCCGAACATTGTGGGATCCCGCGAAGCTTTTTGCATGGTGAAGTGCCGCATACTCCAACCCTCGTGCTGGAGTGTGTAGAGGACCAAGGCCTTGTTCCATAATTGCATGTGTCGTCAACGACCGAAGAAAAGGCACGGTAGATTGTAATTGAGCTTATAAAAGGAGTGTTACATTTGCATAGGCATCACGTTGCTCATCGCGAACTGAAAAGTTATCACAGCGACCTAAAACCGGAAGCATGCGATGCGGCGGAACATTACTTGTTTTTGAAAGCGATACATTTTTGAAAGGGGGACATTTCGTCTTTTGAAAGCAAAACACTTACTTTTTGCAAAAGTGGAACAATATCTATCAAAGCCGCGTTAATTCGTCTTTAATCTGGGTATGTTATCAACATTGTTGTAATTTTTATGTCTGAGAATAACCTACGTGTGTTTACAGCTGGATGAGCAGTCTTCGCTCCCATCAGTGCTTCCTGTAAAAAACATTTTCTGCTGCTCATTTAATGCAATTTCAAAGATTTCACTTGCAGCAGCGCAATCTGTTCGAGCAGCCAACGATTGAGCCCCGCAAATATCAGGGTCATTGAAATACAATTGAGCTATAGGATTTTCAAAGCCGACTCTGTACAATCAAGATTGCTCTTGAAATCGTCAGTTTTGGTAATGCCGCAATTTCTTTGAGGCAATCGTGGACTTGTGATCTTATGATGAAGACGGACTCCCTTCGCGATACATTCAATGAGTTTTATAGCCAAGTCGACCGACGAGCATCTAGTCGCTATGTTTTCAAGGTGCGTTGGAGCAAAAGCTTACTTTGCAATAATTTTCAGCCTTGTTCAGCCGCCTTATGTGCAACAGAAGTCTAACTATCTGACATTTCAGGTTTATGGCCAGTTCAGATCGTTAAAGTCGCACCAATCATTCAACCAGCAAGCCAGAGCGTGAGGGCAAGGCTTTGAAGAGGTGATGAATTTTCTCACGCTTTAAATGAGACAAGGATCCTGCGGATTGTAATACCTCTTAAAAAATTACATGAAGAAGTTGGGTGCGTTGACATCGCTATGTAGATGAAGTTTTGCGACGATCGCACAAATCTCCGGTAAGCAATGTTTATTCACGAGGCAAAGCCAGTTAGCGTCATTCACAACGCTTTCAACTGTTCTATTGGCTGCGCGTAATTGCAACTGATTCAAATCATCATACATAGATCATGTTTTTAAATTTAGAGCTTGCCATTTCTCGCGTAGCTAATAAGTACATAACGATACACTAGGTAAGAATAGGTCCACAAGACACAGTGGTCAACACACTTCTTCCGGCTGATGATAAAATTCAGCTAAAAGCAATTAACACAACTCAGCAAAAATATAAACGAGATGCAGTACAAAGTTGATCGCAGAGTAGGATTGACGTCTAGGTAGTTAAAAGTACAAACATTATTGGAAGAGCTTATTTAATTATCGTATCACCGCAATTACGCTTTAAGTAAAGGCATCGTCAGATATACACAACTCTATCGAATTAGGAGCGACTGAGTGTTTAGCTAAGATTAGGGCCGAGAACATCTTATGGGTATTTTTCAACGTAGAGACGTTGACGCTGAATTGCACTTGTCAACTACATAATTGAGACCATCGCTACATATGATGTCTTTAGTAGAAGCGCTCACTGTAGTTAATGATAGATTAATCTCGATGCAGAGATGGACCCATCCCATACTCTATGTAACTTATCGCTACATAGAATGTCTCATGTGACATCCAGGAGCTAGACTATTCTGTGCTTCGGTTAAGACAGACCATCATGACCATAATTTTCTTGATTGATGGCTAAAGCTTAAATAGCCGTCAATACTACTCATGTATTATAATTTCTGCCAGAACATTGGCGGGGTTCTCGTCAGCTCGACAACAGAATTTGTTGTTGCGCAGGAATTCGTTAATCGTAATTTGTCACATAGGCTATTTGGGATATCATACTATCCCGCTCTCTAAGTCCGGCAACTGAAGACCATGTCTTGTTTTCCTCACGCAATTGGATTTAAAAGGTAATTGCTCCACCCAATTGGCACCATGCTCGCCTGCAATCGCGTATTTGCATGTTTGTAGCATTATCACATACTTACCAATTTGTGCCCAATTGCTTCACAATGTTTGTGAGATTCGGTGCTTGTCACAAAACCAACTCGATGACCAGCTTATAGAAATATTGACGTAAACTGATAAATTTAAAAAGCCAAACTAGCCTTTGCGCAATCATGAACGGCCACTAAGTGCCATCGAGGGTGCAGATGTTCGCACCCACGTCAACTCGTCGCTGATACAGGGCTTTCACCATCCCATCCTCCTTGACGCCACAACAATTCGATACATAGAGTTAAAGTACAGCCACCGGTTTCATATTAGGTCATGTCGCTCATTTTGTGCAACAGGCTCTGCAGCGTGAACATTGTTTTAAACATAGAATGGTGGCTACTACCGCCCTGTACAACCTCTAATGACCTTAGCTACCAATTTCCCAGGTACGTCTTTTCGGCACTAATGTCTTGTGTCAGGAAACCTGTAGGATAGCAAAGTGTGTACGGAAATAGTCAGCTATATCTAGCGATCATCTTTTCGAGGATACCAATGTCACGTGAGGAAGACACCTTTGACGCCATGTCTGGAAGACATTAGTATTCGCGCATGGACCTACTTTGAGGTCACTATCACATAAAATTAATATCCCATCTACCGCTCTTATAACCCCGGATGGTCTATTTGAGTATTTTATCAATCACATGAAAGTAAGCGGAAGTCCGGGTACGTTTGACCGACTTTTGTAAAAAGTTTTTCGACATTTCTGCGACCAATGAAGAGCGCATGGATGCCACTGTTTTGTCAAAGGATGCAAAGGCGCTCGCTACAGAGGGGGAAGAATGGCTTCGTCTGAGCTTAGGTATCAATGGTCACAGTCATACGCCTCAGCTCAAGAGGAATTCGACTCGTTGTTGGCAATAGATGAAAGCAGCATCAGCAAGAAATTGGCGACTCCAAACCAACGCGCTTTTACTCGACGGTTTAAGCCAAACGACCCGCAATTACCGAAATACTTGAAAATACACCAGAAATTTCTCGAAATTCCTGGTATGCCTCACAAAATCTCGCTGACAGAGGCGGTACTGATGTATCGCATGGTTAACTGGAAAGATGGGTCAAGTCCAATCAAACAAAAATCAGCAGATGCTTTATTACGTTTGGTAGAGAGGACGAATGCGGATGACTTGGAAAGGGCATTGGGCCCAATGTTTGTGTGGCTTGCGTCCCAGAAGGAGATCCAAGATGAGTATTTTGATAAACTCAAGACCATGTACGCGAAAGTGCACGCTTTTTGCCACGCCAACCCGGCAGAATGTACGAACGAAAACACATTTTCCCCGCTCGAGCGAAAGATCGAGGCCCAACCAACCAAAGTCCTGTTGCCTATATTCAATAGATAGAGGCAATGTTGCATGGATGTCATTCCAGTGCGCAGCTGATAAATAATTTTCTATGTTGAATGCACAGGATGGGCAAGGTTTTAAGATGGAAGATCTGTCTGCAGCGCATTCAAATTCAAAAGTGTTTCGTACACAAAAATTGAATGCAATTGTTACGTTTTGAGGCTTGAGCATAATTACTAAAACGACCCCGCAAAAGCAAGATTTGGTGATGGTAGCTTTCTGCATTATAAAAAGCAACGCAAAGGCTACTTGTCGCTGCATTCTTAAAAAAACGTTAGCGCAAACATTCGTCTACTATTTCTTTGGCCATACCTCTGAGTACCTGGTCCCTACAATGGCAGTATCAGCGCC
>RCHQ01000418.1:0-23381 GCA_003676415.1 Plasmopara muralis
GACTTGGTCCATTTGACTTGTCTTTGTCACATAATCCAATCTCGACTATTCCAAAAGAACTTTTTGAGACCGAGTCAATCGCATACCTTAATTTTGGTAGCACGTTGATTTCAGAACTTCCCAAAGACGTGTCAAATATAGCTTCTTCAGTGAACGATGTCAATCTGCGAGATACTGGCATTTCTTTTTTCTGGTCGTGGATTGATTCGTTGGCCATCACTCCGACAGAGATTTCATGAATATCCGCTGGCAGTACTCCCTACTGCTCAGACTTACAACATTTTTGATAAGCAACGCAGTGATTTTTCGAGTTTGCCACCGATACAATCCGAGATATCAATTTTGCAAAATGCCAGCATGGGCAACTGGGCTGTTCTAAAAAATGCTGTATCTTGTGAGAAATTGAGTAATTTGTGGTATCCATTAGATTTTGAAGATGAATACAGCAAAATTGTTTAGAAACGATATTTCTCTGGGTCTCAATCTGATGTTCTCCCTCTTCTCATTTTTAAAGTATGTCGCAAATTCGATAAATACTTTGCCAAAGGTTGTCGGCACGACGATAACATATTACAAATTTGCGCGACCTTGACCTCGCATTCTACTGCGCAAATTGTCGGAATGGTTTTGGCCAAATACACTATTGATGACAGATGTGAACATAAAGCTACGCGTAGATCAAGCACACACTGTATTTCTTGAACCTGGGTGACATAATTTTTTATTATCGTGGCTTTATGTGTGCCAAGGCTTTCAAGGCTAACAGATTGAAGCGGCGCTACCTCACTGACTGAGCTTTATGTGATCTTGACACACAACAACTTGTATCGAAACCCCCTTTTTTTCAGTAAATGCGTGACGATCTTCGTCAATCCTTTGAACAAAATAATTTGAGGTGTGTTTCGTACTTGGCGTTTAAGCGATATCACCACTGTTCCGTGGGTGATAAAAAGCACTCGGCCAATCCTCACAGGTTTGTGCACAGTGTTAGTCGACTTTGCGGTAGTGGTCGCAGCTCGCAGCATCGGAAGTCACTCCATCCTTGACCCACTAAACTCACGATGAGCTTTGTGTTTTTCAATTTTACATCCTTTTACCACTTTACCTTTAAAGCCAAAATTTCGTCGATGCTAATGGCCTCGGCAGCTACACATACTTTGCTTAGGTATACTGATGTCACATTTATCCAGTCATTGGTTCCTAAGAATACTGTGACATAAGGCAGCAACACTCATCTATGTAGCAAGCACAAATTTCAGTATGACAATCGCAATATAAATCTCATTTGAAACGAGCGTCAACGTAAAGCATAGCTTCAAAGCCACAAAAAAATAGTGGCTCTTAAATCACAAAAACACTTAGTTTGGAAGGGGCCACATCGTGCCTTGCACAGAGGGGGCGTGCAGGAAGATGCAAGATCTTTCGGTGAGCGATTGGTCATCGAAGCGTGTATAGATTTCACTTTAAATAATGCTTTTTATATACACCCTTAATGTGTTCAATTAGTTACTTTATTCGCTTCCGTAAAAAAAGGGAATTTGTATCTCCTTTATAACTAGCATCTAGGATGCCAGCGGTGCTACAGTAATAACAAATGAATTTAGAAGTCATTTTTTAAGCTCTTGCCAGCGAAAAGCCGCCTTTCTTCTATAAGCGCGAGCCGTTACATCGTTGCCCGCCAAAAGCCGAATTTTGGTCGCATCTGCAATGTTTGTCGAATAAGATCTACGATGATTGACTATTGCTTTTGCTACCACTTCACTTAAGCCGTCAAGCGCGACAGGGCAATCTATTGCTCATGTTGCTATCGCTAATGCTAAATACAAGAATGAATGGGAATTCTACAATCGTGCGGGTTGCAAATACTATGTTTACGAGTATCGAGATCAGCCGTCCTGCAGTTTCTAAACTTAAACATTGCCGTTCTTTTGATGATGATGCGTCAATAAGTCAACCTCTATACCTTAAACATTAGTCAAATATGAAATAGTCCCATTGCACACACTTCCCCGATGGAAGCTTGCCAGAGTTCTTTGATTGAGCATAGACTGTAATTTACTGAGAATCGGGTCAATATGTCTCGCATAAAGGCAAGAACCACACAAGTATAGCTCTGATGAAGCAGTTGCCAGCATCCATTTGAGAGCTCTTCCTTCTCGCACAGCTAACGCGCGATATATGACAGCCATAGCTATTTCAATTTGTATCCCTCCTTTTAATAATGCACAATGCTACTCTTTGCAACAACGAACAAGCTCACCAGCACTGATAAGAAGAATAGTGGTAGCTTATTCTCTCGTTGTTGCTTGATAAAGACATGTAAGACCTCACAAGGGCCGTATGCGCTAATTCTACGAGTATTTGAGCCGTACTACTATCACAGTTAATCGACGCCAATATGAGATCTTGTAAAATAAGCATTGACGTCAATAGTGGTATTGCAATTAGTCGATCGATATGCCAAAAAGGATCGTTAAATTTCTTTTAACCTAGAATTGCTCACAGAAAGCTTGCTGATGCTTTTTTGTTGAGCATAGACGACAACTTTTTAAGCAAAATATCTCATAATTCTCACAGTCAAATGAAGAGACATACCACCGGACCACAAAAACAGCTCTGATGAAGCGGATGCCAGTACGTGTTGTAAATTATTGCGTTTTTGAACAGCCAACGCGCGTAATATGGCACTTGCCGCTTAGCGCTCTTTCATGTGGCTTTGTACTATTTGATGCAACAAAAAATTTAGCCAGTAAAGGCAAGCTTTTGCTCAATGTGGGACTTATCAAACCGTAATTGGCTATATACTTCTACATGCATCGTGTCCGTCATATAATTGTCATTTATATGACTTTCAGTCGTCTAGTTACATGCATCGTGTCCGTCATATAAATGACAATTATATGACGGACACGATGCATGTAACTAGATTTTGACGACTGAAAGTATAGGCAACATGAAAGCGAGTAATTCGGTTTGGCTCGCTGTCAGTCGAGAGAAGTCTTTGTAGGCTCAGTCGCCACTACAAAAGCTGCTTTCGATGAGGTAATCGCCAACCTCACCAAGGTCAATTTCACCGCAGCAACGTATTTAAAGGCGATTTTAATCGAGAAGTGGGCCCTCCATTCAATGTCGTTCAAGTCTCACGCATCAAAAATCCAAAGACAAAACGACGTGTAGAGACAGGCACCCCAAAATTCTCGGGTGGAGTGCATGTCAACACCTGATCGCGAGTTTGACGGCTCGTGATTTTTTCCCTCGATCCCGGAAGTGATCGGCGAAGGCTACAAAGTGAAGTAACTCTAGGAGAGCGTTGGCTTACATCAGGCTCTAGTAGCGGATGCGTCTACAAGTATGAAGGATGTGGTGCATTAATCGGCCAGAACCGGGCGACTTGCCGTGACACAGGGTTGCAAGATCCACAGAAAAACATACCGAAGGCTGTCGGACAAAAGATGCTCTCTCATTATGGTTGTTGATGGTGTTACGATATTCTAACCGAAAATGTGTGCACCCAAAGTGTTATGCCCATCTATCATTCAAACGACCATTGGACAACGCTGGAAAGGCGCATGTACGCTAATTCGGTCTGATTAATGAGACTCACTCACAAGCAAAGCTGAAACAGGCTCAACTTTTAATGTCTTAGATCCGAATGTGTGATTTGTACACGACAATCACCTCAAGCTGTCGCGAGTAACCTCGAACAACCATTGTGGGTCTCGAACCCACACTATGCAGCATATAAACTGAGTACCTACACCACCGCCAGGGTGCAGGTAGAAAAGTCAGAGTGCAACTTTAATTAATCCTTCCAGTTACTAGCACACAGCTCTTATTTCAGCCCACTTTGTGTAATATACGCCGCAACTTTTACAGTGATTTCTACACGTGTTATTCACATTTTGTATCACATTCTGGTGAATTTTCAGATTGAAAACCTTTTGCAATACTCCCTTTATTGATATTGGCAAAGAAGTTAAATATTTTCAAAATTAATAATTCACATTAGTTGACACCTTTTGGTTAAGAACTTGTCCATTCGAATGCAAAAAAGGCTTAAAAGTTTGCTAGAGCAATTAGATTAGGCACGGACGATGCTTCAACAAAAATTGAGCCCGAGATCTCTTGCATACGGGACATAAAGCATACTGCCGCACCACACATACAGCTCAGATGAAGCAGATGCCAGCAATTGCTATACTATCCGTTTTTTAGCTCAGTCAATGAGCATTGCATGAGATTTGCCGCAATGGCAGCGTTTATCACTCCTTTTGTGAGGGACTGTACGACGTATTGAACAAAGAATCAAGGTATCGATAAAAGTAGAAAAGCTATCAGCGGGGTCTCTGCTGCAGTTACTCACTTCTGCTTGATAAAAGAAAATGCAGGACTTCTTGAAACGTGATAATTCAAAGATGTATTTTTGATCATTAAGATCTCACTTCTATCGTAGACTGCCGAAGACTTTAAAAGGTTGCCGAAGCGCAACCATGGACGTCTTTTTTAATGCGATATCGCAGGACCCTATTTAATTCCTAACGATCAAAGTCCGCCGTGCGACCGCACAGATACATATCTTGCTAAAGCTATTTTTATTGTACATGAGATGATTCTTCGACATGTAAACTTAGCACACAAAGTCTATCAAATTAGACAGCCATGAATATTCTTACATCAAGTCATTTCGGGTACGTTAGCAAATAACTAGCAAAAGCTTGCCTTCTTGTGTAATCCTTGTCGCATTAAAAAAAGAAGTGGCACTCAGCAGAAGATAAAAAAATGGTGTGGGTACGGTACGCGTCAATCAAGCGCGCACTGTGCGAAGAAAGCAAAGACCAACAACAATTGCTGGCATCTGGTTAATAAAAGCTGTACTTGCGGTCTGTTGGTGCGCTTTTTGCTTCGTGTGGAAGGGAAACAAGGTGTAAAACATCGTCTATGTTTGATCAAAGTGCTCTGGTAAGCTTACTTTGATGTCGCATGACCGAGTCGTTAATCAAAGAAACTTATTACGATCGACAATCTTTTTCGGTTTGATCGACGAGTAAATTGTTTCAGAAGTACACTTTAACGACCTCGTGACGGCTTTGACCAACCGCAAAAGCAGTGCGACCCAAATACTTGTATACTACCCATCATGATTCTAAAAGTCCTACAATTTTATATGAAAAGCAATATGTGATGATCACAGCAAGATAATTACCAATTGTTTGCCTGTCTTAGCCTGTACGTTCATTCTTGATTTCACTAAGCGATGTGTAGCATAAGTAGAAAAACGGATAAGTACAGGGATTGTTGCAGCTGTCACGCAAGGTGTGGTGGAACGATAAGGTCTATGACATCTGCTTTACCCAAGCTGTAATTGTGGATTGATGGCATGTTTTTTGCTTCATATGCAAGACTTAATAGGCACAAGTATCGTGAAGCCTCGATTATGCTCAACAAAACAGCTTTGGCATAACGAACGCATGGGCAAAATTTTGATTTTGAAAGCTCTCGAATGGGCGGCTATCATTTTGGTATATGCTTAACTTGTCGCTACAACATTGTCAAGATTCAGCTTGGGCACATTTGGACGATAAAATAGTTTTTGGATTCTGAATTAGTGCGAGCGCTGCGATCGGATCGTGAAAGCTTGGTCTTGAAATCAGTAATTACATTGTCAACTTAAGACCTTCAAGCGTTAATAATATTGTCGTATTATAAACAAAAGCTGCAGAATGAATTTAAAAAAAAGCACCAAATGGTACCACCACGAATAAGTGCGAAATATTATGAAGAGGGCTATGGCCAGGTAGATACGTATTGGTTTAGGAATATCTGGAAAAACAATTGCAAAGCTCATCACGGTCGATGTTTATCCGAGATTAACTTGGATTAAATTTCTATGAGCTCAAATTGACGCAGTACAAGTTTTCGATGCGTTTGGTGCATAAAACAAATGAATGTCATTGTATGAAGTGCGAAACCCTCCACTTATCATCAGTTATATATCGAAACGCGATCCGTATCGTCATTTTCTTAATCAGTGTGAGTGTGTTGAGAAAAAAAAATCGACACTGCACATTTTTGTAATTGCGTCAAGCAGCTATAGAAAGGAAAAGCTGGATAGTAAACGTAGAACAAGAAGCTTTGCGCATCCAGACACTTATTGCACGACATTCGCCCGTCGAGAGCGGATGCCTTGCGGTATTTGGTAGTCAATAGCTTTCGATCCACGTGCGACGCTGCAACGCAATGCTATACTTTTAAAATCATGAAGCTGATATATGCACACATTTGATCTGCATCCTTACCCTTAAAATGGTTGATCTTTACTTTAAGTCTGCTTTCCAAAGCCAGTATATCGAGCGTAGCTTATTTCAAATTTGGTGAGTCGTTTTGAAACAGCTCAATTCTCTACTGTTTTATTAAAGCGGTAAGCTTTACGCGGATGGACATGAATGTGTACCTCTTCTTTACAAATAGGTCTATGACAGGCCACAGCTTGTACTGGCACTGCCGTCTCTGCTTAAGATCTTTCTACATATTCGACAAATTCTGAGTAAAATCATTACTAACTTATAGGATAGGAAAAAAGAGACTATTTACTTATTGCTAGCATCTAGTTTGGCTTTGTCGAGTTTGTAGAACACGAAATACGTAGTTCTTAAAGCGCTGTAGCATATTTGCGTGATGCAATTTTTTTACGTGATTTTTCTCTAATTAATTATAACAAAGGCGCGCTCAGATAAACAACCTTCAGCTGCGCTTATATTAAATCGTAGAGCGCATATGTGTTTAATCCAAATTCTAGAGAAATGAATTCTGAACACGTAAGTGTACTCAAATTAAATGTACAAGTAAGAACCAGAATTATAAACCTCGAATTTTCAACATGTCTGAAATTTATGAAAGCTTGGCGTATGCTACATGAGTTAAGAGAATAGAAGTAAACTGAAAGCTTTAGTAAGAAGCTGCAATTTTAATGCTACTGTTGCTTTGTCGTACCTGCCTGGGCATATATATCTTCAGCAGCCGTTAGGCGCAACTGTTCTTCCGCCTATTGTTATATTGTTGTCGGTAGGTTGCTAGTAAAATGCGGATAAAGTTCTAGGTTATTGGCTAATAAAAGCTAACGTTTGCGTAATGCTGTTTTGGCTTACCTAAATGACCAAGTCAATTAAAATGGAGATCAAAGTGCAATATGCTACCAGCGTTTTTACATCTTTGGCTAGCAGCTCCCGCATCCCTTATATGGTAATTTGACTTATTTCTTTCCCCTGCTAAATCTATACGGTTGTAGCTACTATTGGATCATTATCTTGTCTTTAACAACAATCATTTTTCTGACAAAACAGAAGCTGGCTACTTAAAGGCATTCCCATAGGTCATTTTCCAACCTACCCCATTTGTGCTCAAATAGATTATTGAATGTCGTGAGTGTAGGCTCGGTCTTTGAACATCTTGAGATAGCGACTACCTGTTCCGAAGATAATCTGGAATATGCATCTAATAATCTATATTAGTAGTATCAGAAGAAATTGTTGAAGAGTTTACCGAGCCTTTAGTCGATCGCCCCGCGTAATTTATCTTGTTTGACAACTGTATAGGGTCAACTTTACTCGATCTCGTTCAGGAAGCTTAGGACTTCCGATGAGACAATTACATTCATGACAAAGTAGTTGCTACGAAGTAAACTTTGGTATGTTCTTGTTCTTAGTGCACTTTTTACATTTATAGCTCCTCAAAATCTATTCTGATCACGCTCTAACGCGGATGGCAGTAAATATAGTTCAATTGCACCAACAAATGGAAGAATGGTCGTCATTCTTCGCGAAATATAATTTCGCGTTGATCAAGTTCGATGCGCTTTTCGAAGCGCTTTTACAAAGGCTTAATTATGAATTGATTCTCATCAGTAGAGTTAAAAACTCTTTAACAAAGAAAATACCAAGCATATAAAACAATGCCGATCTAGACATTCTCAATTCACATTAGTCATCGCAAGATAAATTGCCAAAGTCGAAGGCTTAGATCTCTCGACAGCGATCGCAGCTGCAACACTATGTAGGGGCAAACCTGTTCACGACTACAAATTTGATTAAGGATATTCAGCTCATGTCGCTCTTCCAGACACCATAGATTGCAGGATAGAAGTATGATTTACACCAAAAATGCACAATGCTTCAACTAGCGGTCATTCCGGGCTAGAAAAAACGATTTGATTATTTTCCAACATATTGGTGGACATACATGTACAAGCGCGCTTTCAAGAACGCGAGGGCCTGTGCGGACTACCAGAGAGAAAGCTTTGCGACTTAGTCGTCGGTTTATTCATAAATTTTGTCATATCAGTTGGAAATCAAGAATCTACAAAGTCGACTTTGCTTGCGGGGAGCTAATGGCAACATGAGCGTTGTGTCAAAAGGCAAAATGAGGGATTAGAAACCTGTAATAGCCAGAACAACACAGAAACAGACAACAACACATCTTAAAAATATTGTCTATATGACATAGTCTTGCGACATAATGGTGTCGGATAAAACCTCGCGCCATACCGATACGTTTTGGTGGATGTGTTTTTAGTATTCGATGAAGTGCTTGATGATATTAACACACTGCGCAAAAAGTGCATCGTGACACCAGATTTTATGACCAAAAAGCTTCAAATGGTTAATTTTGCTCTAAACAATGCGATTCGCATGAAAAGACTTTGCGCTCTGCCATGTTGCACACTAGGGCTTTATACCGCTTCAAAGTTTGGATTTCTGGAGCAAGTAAATATGAGGCTCCATACTTTATCCTTTTCAAGCATTTAACGTGAGAATTATTTATACGAGAACACTTATATGAGTCAGTTTAACATAATGACCAGGTGGAAGAATGCGATTGCATCCGCCTAAAATTAAAGAGGATTTTTAAGGAATCACTTAACAGAAGAATTTGAATGCAATCGAAAAAATTGCATTAAACAAAAAAAATCACCGCTAAATGGTGTAAGCTCGGTGATTTCGAGCAAAATCAACTGAATCATCAAAGGCTTTACGGCTTAAGTAATGTAGGAATTGGTGTACACCATCAGACTTCTCACAGCGATGTCAATACACCTACCATTCTATATAAAGGGTCATTCATTACAAGGGTCTTTCTTCAGTACTCGAAGAGCCATACAAACTTGCCATTTTTTCTGCACCTCTCTAAGCGCTATCTCCGTGCTTATTCGTTTTTATTTTTGTGAGTACAAGAGATCACATATCGGCTAATAACGTGTGTAGCTGCCTCTTTAATACTATAAAGCTAGAATACCATGTTATTATAACTCTGTGCACTTTGAGCGGCCGGCTGAGCTGGATTTAAGTACAAGCTGAAGCGTCGTCCCAAGGACGTCGCGCTTAGATAAGCTTGCTTCCATTTGACCACGAAGATCATGAGTTCACATGATCAATTTTTTTTTATCTTCTTCTCAAGCACTCAAGAGCTCGAGGACTACCTTGAAAAAGCCATGGTCCGACCAGAAGGGCCACAATCTCAAACGCGTGGATACGATCACGTAGGAGCTGCTGACCCTAATTAAAAAATGTCAAAAATGATGGGATAGCGGCCTATCTTTTAAGGCGATAGGTGCTGAAGCGGATTACCGCTCAGCAGAACTTGTGAAAACCGTTAAAGCAACTCTGACACGATATTTCGGTGGCTATTTGAATTATATTCTAAGCAACTGACCCATAGTAGGTAAGCCGCTGTCGTTTGGACTCATGACTGAAGTATAGTGGTATCCGTGCTTGGTACTTACGCACTTAAACATGATTTGGTTCTGTACAAATGCCGAGAAATTTTGGAATTAATTCACTCTGTTTTTAGGTCAGCCATTTTTTATATTATTATGGACTCAACAAGGTGTTTTCGCTTCGTTCTGAAATTATCTAAAGGCTCACGCAGTCATAAAAGAGTTTTTTATCTTAATGTTGGTGGTCAATAATTACAAACATATCCCCGTTCTTAGCTCACTGTATTACCGGTCTTTGAGCTTCTAACGACGCTAAGTAAGTGTTTTAGTGGCAATAAAGGCGATGCAACGTACACGAATAGCCGTTGTATGATTTTTCTGGATCAATGGCGACTTTCGAGCCAGTTTTGTTCGTATGCGCCAGCTTTCGAACATCCCTCGCGGCGCGCCAAGCTATAAAGCATACTGCTCGGAGCCACAACCTGCACCGGTAAGATGTAATCTCCTTTTCTCCCTCGTTTGCACGTTTTCCAGAAAGTGCGTAGACCTCTTACGAGACGGCGCCGAGAAATGTACTAACAACATTCTACCGTCGTCAACAAGGGCGTCGTAAGTTGGATCTTTGCTATAAGGACAACTTGAACTTCCTACTCTTTAAATGCAACCTTCACATGGCCGCTAAGTCTCAAGTTTTTGAACATAATTTAAAGCGATAAGGCTGTTTTGACAGCACTATAACTAGCCAAAGCTTGCTTCAAGGGTCAAGCAAGAGGAAAGCAAGGCGAGTTCTCGTCGATGACATCTTCTGAAAGCGAAGTGCCTGCGGATCAAGGGGCGAGATATACTGACGCGCCAATCCCGCCGTGGTAAAGAGTTAGGCTTTTTAAAAGCCTTTTTGTCTTAGTAGAAGTCAAGTAAGAGTTGGAAAGCTTACTTACTATGTCACATGTACAGCCTTCGTACAAGGCGTGAGAAAAGCCATAAATTGATCAATCCAGTCAATTGAATGCAGCTTGAGTCTATTGGATTGAAGACGTACATTCAAGGAGTTATTAGAAAATGTATCAGGCCATTAGATGAGGCCTAGCTTTCGTTGTCAAAGCTGAATTTTTTTGTCTTAGAAAATAAACTGCTCTTGGTGCAAGACTGCCGATTTGTACCCTAAGGTTTTTAAAGAATACAGCCTAAACAACAGACGTTTCTATATATTAAGGATTATAAGCAGGACTGCGCACAAATTCTTCATCAATAAATTTGATAATGAGCTACAATATTGCCCTAAAACCTGTAAGCGGTTTTTTGCTTACAGTTCGTTCATCTTTTTGCGCATGCATGGTGTGGGATAACCCCGTTAAACTTGCTTCAGCCTTCATTTTTTGTTTCTCTTGTTCATATCAATGTTTCGTCAATCTCTGCACCATAAAATTCGCACATCGTCTTCAAAATCTTTTTTGCGTAAAAGCGCAACTTATGTAGGGATACTGTCTTGATCCGCGTAATAAGAATCACGAACTGATCTCTCAGAGAAGAAAAATGACCTCATTTTTCTAGCTTACGACAGACAAGTCTAACGCTTATCGTTAATTATTGTGTCGAGTCATTTAGGTCCAAAACGAATGCATCTTGCTGCGTCCGTATGTCCTAACAGAAACAGTTGATACAATATCGAGCGAAGCCGTAATTTACGACCTAAATTCGATATACTAACACACAGATTGCATAACTACACCGATGACCGAAATTAGTGTGGACCACACTATTTCTCAACCTCCCATTTTTTCATCGCTCACAGAAATTAGTGTAGAACACACTACTATTGAATCGAACCCGCACTAATTATGGGCTTGGAGAAATAGTATGAACCGCACTAATTCGGAATACGGAGAATTAGTGCAGATTCATAGTGACCGAAACAGCACATATTGTGTTAAATGTATTAGTTACACGATTCAAAGCCCAGGGGCTGGAACGGGAGTGCCATCGTAATGGAAGCGATATTTGCCAACATTTTGTTGCAGTTCCGGCGTCAATTGCGATTCATGCCATCAACCACCGACATCAAGTGCCATGCCATAACGTATCATGGCCTTACGAGCGTATGTCAAGCCGCAACTGTCGCGCATATCGTACACCGCGCGTACGGTTTCGGCGGCTGAAGAACCCGGGTTCTTCTGCTTTCCATACCACGACCCGTTCATACGCACGCTGTCTGACCAGTCGCCGTTTTTTGATCACGCGCATCTTCTCGGCCTCCCAAAACCGGAACCATACGTCTTTGATTTTTGAGATGACGAAGGAGTCAGCAGGCTGAACAAGATCGGTCGCGCAGGGTGGAAAATAGCGCAGTTCAGTGTTCGTCTTCAAGAGAACATCGCGTAATTCTGGACTGGCGTTGTGGCCGCCACAGTTGTCTACATACATGACAGTTCTTTGGCCAGCACTATCTCCCTTGAATGCGCGTGGCTCGCCAAATCATTGAGGAAATACCTATAATTATGTGTAATGAAATTAATAGAGAGTACTATGGTGCATTGTGTATGAGACACCAACCTTTTTATCATTCCAGCCTTTAGGCCCAGAGTGGTTGAAAACACCAGGGACATCGTCTAGATGAGGTATGATCGATTTGGAATCTGGAAGATTATCATGGGTGCACCGATTCGCGCACGAGAGCCGCCCGTGATGTAGACCATCATGGTCATCCCGATACCACCCGACACAACATCGGCGTATTTGACCCCAGTAACACCACGAAAACCAAGTGTACGGCCGTTGTCGCAGTTGATCACGAAATGAGATTTGTCCATGTTGAAAACAAGGTCCTCGTTCAGGTCGCCTGATTCGAACCCCCGGCGTAACACGCCCATATGGTACGCAACCGTTTTCGCGATATGGTTTTACTTCGCGGCGCTGACCAGCAGCTTCCCGGCTTGAGAAAACTTCACTCCGGCGACCTTAAGCCTAAGAATTTGGACAACAACTCGTCTGCCAGCAACAGCCTTGAGATTGACCCTTTTTCGCACTGATGGCACGACTGCTGATATCGACTTTGGATTCGAATAGCCATATTCACCAACTTTATCGCGCATCTTCCACCACTTTTTGGCTTTGGTATGATTGGCCTGAATTTAGTGTCAATGCCAATATCATTGTTTGAAGGAGACAACTCGACATACCTTGTAGTTTCCGCAATACTCCAAGGGAAGCTTGGCGATTACTCGAAGGACTAAGCCTTGTTCACCTTTCTGGGATGCATCGGCAATCATCCAATTGATCACAGTGACCCGCAACGATATCGATACGACCTGTTGAAGCTTACGCTTGCGCTTGTTGACGATCTGATCATCCCACACGTGATTCTCATCTTCATCCTTTTCTAAATTTGCTTCAACGTCTTCGTTATCACCAAGTTTCTTGTCATCGTCATCGACTGTTGGGACATTAGCGCCGGCAGCACGTGCAAAAGCAGCGATAATCGGCGATGGAGAGCTGAGCGCCTCGACACTGGTCAAAACCACCATAACACTAGTCCAGTTCAGTCGGTTTACTGTACTGTAGTCGTTTAGGGTTCTGTAAAGTCCGTGCGGAGTCCGCACTAGTCTCAACCTCCCAAGTCGCCAGATTCACGGCTTATATATTAGTGTGGACCACACTAATTCTCAATCCGCACTAATTGCGGTCATCAGGGTATTTACCTCAAGCTGCTAAGTATTGTTGTAGCTTATTTTTTCTGACTCTAATTTCGACCAATCATAGTATCATTTGCTTAGTTGTATAGATTCTAATTAACCAGTGCTGGGTAACAAGTGGATAAAAAGCTCGATGATGTTATTGTACCGACACAATACGTTGAACAGCGCAAATGCTGACCAAAGACTTCACTGATCTCTACGTGCTGGTCACAGGCGTTTCATTGCCTCTCTGTTGCTGGGCACAATCGGAAAGATCTGATACTT
Organism: Plasmopara muralis; assembly: GCA_003676415.1. Lineage (NCBI taxonomy): Eukaryota > Oomycota > Peronosporomycetes > Peronosporales > Peronosporaceae > Plasmopara > Plasmopara muralis. Next base: position 13,666 of record RCHQ01000418.1, read on the forward strand.
CATCATCTTCCTCTCGTGTGCTGTTTGTACAACTTGTACGCGTCAGCTCTTTAACATGTCTTAGTTACGTAGTCTGGAAATGCACCTCCTCCCCAGTGTCTTCTTCCACCGCTTACAAAGTGCCTTCCCAGCTCACAAAAAGTCACTCCCAGTGGTTTATGAAGTATCACGTATGTATTGTCCAGCCTGTATCGCCAAATGTCGACAAGGCATTGGGTCGTGGCCCTCACGATTCGATCTTTGAAGACGATAATCCTCGTGTAACTCTCTGGAGCTCCATCCGCGGCCCCATAGGTCGGGTTACCATCGCTAAGCAGCATATTTGTAAAGGAGAGCGTGTATTTCAAGCAGTAGCTTTCGCTGTGGTTGTCCGGCAGAGTATGGTGTCGAAACGGTGCCATTGGTGCTTTGCAAAGCTACGCAAAAAAACATTTCAATGTGGAGTTTGTGAGTTTGCGAGGTATTGCTCACGTACTTGTTTGGACACGGACGCGATGTTGCACGATTTCCAGTGCCAAGCATTGCGTAAGTTAACACGTATGAAAATGCAGGTTAGGGATGTGGAGACTGTGCGGCTGGTGCTGGCTGTGCTGAGTATGGAGCAGTTTCTACGGAATCCCAAAGCTCTTCGGCTGCTTGCTTCTCACCAGCGGGACGAAGACAGTGAAGAAGAAGTTACTAATGTCGTAGCTTTTGTAGTTCGAATGGCAAGGCAAGTTGTGGACCCACAGCATGTGCGAGCTACTCTTGAGCGCGTGCGCTGCAATGCGCATCCGCTTTACTTAGATGGCGTCACGTGTGTAGGCACAGGCTTGTTTCCTGAAGCAGCAATGGCTTTGAATCACTCTTGCATGCCGAATGTGGCTCCTTGCTTTAACCCCCACACAAGAACTCTGGCTTTTCACGCGATCTCTGAGATACCGCCAGGACGAGCTGTGGAGTATGCCTACATTGATTTGTTACAGACGAGAAAAAGACGCCAAGTACTGTTATCAAAAGGGTTTGGTTTTATCTGTTACTGCGTACGCTGTACAAATGAGCCTAAGTGTTTGATTGGAGACGACACGGACGAACAGGAGAGTCGACTCATGGAACAACTGATGCAAGTCGTCAGTTCCAATCGCAACGACGTAAAGCAGCAGCTTTTGAAGTTGAAAAGGGAGCAAGAACATGTCGTCAAGCGCAGCAGTGAGGCTCAATTCGCACTCTACACTGCAGAAATGCAGCTGGCTCGTACTCAGTGCGACTGGATGGAAGTCATTAAAGCTGCTGAGAGGTTGCTGGAGATTTGGAGGCATTGTGGTCTCCCGAAGTGTTACCACACCACAGAAACACTTTACCTACAAATTTATATGGCAGCAAAGCAAGCTGGGTTGGTTGAAAAGGCAAAAGCATCAGCACAAGAGGTCATGAGCATTCGGCGGAGCTGTGGGTACTCCCACCCCGAGACCCTTATTAATGAAATGAGTATTCCGTGACTGTGATCTCATTTAATATCCGCCTCAAAGTGTCGTACGACAAATATACCCCTCGCAAATCTGTTTTTTTCTTGGTCAATAGCGATGGCGAAATTTAGGTCATTGCGTTTACGTCGATAAGTCCCATTTTTCTTTAGTATCATACATGCGTAATTTGCATCGATCACATTCTGTGATTCAATGATGATTTGTGAGCTTGATTAAAGCATCTTTACAGCTAATGTTAATGCACATTTACGCTTTGGAATTTTGTTAAGTACACGAACGAAGGATTGTATGGTTCTGTGTCATAATTTAGTCCATTCACGAACTGTTGCATATATTTTTATAGTATGCCAGCTTTTAAGATACGATTTTCAGAAAATGCTACCTAATTGATTATGGTTTATGAATACCCCATCTTCTGTAGAAGCACATTACCCTACTATGCAAAGACATTGGAAAAACTCTATAGGACACAAGAGCACCCGCGACAATTGCGATGCAACCTGCAAAAAAGCTGGTAATTTTTTCAGAGAAACAGTCAAGGCATAAAAAAATGAGGACGAAGCAGGGACACGAATTCAAATCGGAAAGAAAGGGAAAAGAATCGCATTTTATCGCGCAGTACACGTACGACCGACTCGATATTATAGAGGTGAAAAAATTGTGCTAAAAGTGGTATTTACTATTCGATGTAACATTGACAATAAATATGAACGACGTGGTATGCTGATATGAATAAAACAATAGATACATTAGAGTCTATGCGGGCGGTGACCACGCCAATGTCTCTGTGACGAAATATAAACTTTATAAATCCTTCGTGATCTCTCCGCGACGAAATATAAACAACGTGTAAGTGGTGTCGGACACACGACCGTATACTTACCCCGCCATGCAAACAATAACTAAATTTTTGCGTCACTGGTCAAGATATTAATCCATGACCCAACATTATTTGAAACAATGCAAATTATCTGGCCCTGTAACGTAAATGTGTTTGGTCCCGCTGATTCACAATCATCAACGCGACGATCTGTTGAGGTAAAGAAAAGTCACGGCCGTATTGAAAAGTAAGATGGGTCGTCAGAATAGGCGTCGACATTGCAGCCAAATTCCGTGACGATTTTGATGCGATATCGTCTCTAAGTGCTGACACACCTGCGCATTAAAGACCAATCAATTAGTCGAAAGCATAATCTGGGGCCTTTGCACCTCCTTAAGCTGAGTAAATGAAGGTGATGAGACTCTCAGAAATGAAGCAGGATCGGTCAATAGATCTGGACGAGACGTAGCTTTGATTCTTAAATATGTATTACGGTCAAACGTCGTGTTCGAGTTGAATTTGTGTGCTAGCATCGTTACTCAAAAACACGCCGACAAATGAAGCGAAAGTTTCATAATCGCAAGTATTCGTGTTTTGCGAATGCGTCGCTCGAATAGAAAGTCAGTACATGGTAAATAATCCAAGTTTAACTTTTCGCAGCCTCAGTGTATTTCGATGTCGAGCCGGTAAAGGTTTTAAGTGTAAAAACAAAGAAAAACAATGACAGCGAAGCTAGAACGTTGCTGAAAAAGCTCAATTATCTTTAAATTATGGTACCTGATTAAAAGTAAGCGTGGGGTGCCTTTCTCTTGTAGTACGTGCATCAAATGGTCGTTCACAAGAGTTGAGAAGACCAGAAGACCAATGTCCGAGAGCTACTTATTCACCCAATTACGACCAAATATGATCAGCACCATACGAAGAATAACTACGAGCTGCGTGTTTCATTTAGTTTTTTGCCAAGCGAATGAGCGTCAAAGCAAGTCTGTAGAAGAACCATTCTAATTTGCAAGTGAGTGCAGTCAACTTGAACTCGTCTTTTTTCGATGATTGTCATGACTTCGAGATTGGCAAACACATCACGCAGTTACAGTATGACACTTTTTAGGCTTCAAAATGAAAAATGAAAATATTTTGGTGCCACACTGAATCAAAGCTTTACAGTATTTGTTATGGTAACCTTACCATACTTAGAATAAGAATAAGAATAAGCCTAAGTATAGAAGCATGAATGACTCATACGATAAGCACAATGAACTTTTGTATCAGAAGTGAGGTTTATGTGTTTAGAATGATAATTTTATAAGGGTAGATGAGCAAAGCGAAGGGGCGTTTACTAGAAAGACCGTTAAAAATATTTTTTTTAGATAAGTGACAAGCATTGCCAAATGGATTCGCTCCCTTTACGGGGCTACCAAAATAGACGTTTTAATTATGCTGATCTAAATGTACATCTGTAGCCGGGTGATTAAAACACACAAAAATCCGCCAAGAAAGTTACCGCTTGTAATGTCATATTGGCGAGGAGCCATCGTGGAAGGCTCCAGAATGCATTACACAAGCGTACGCGCACAAAATTAAGGTGTGCGAACGGACTAACAAATAAATATAGATACAGCCACGATATCTGCAAAACTTAGTAGTTACTCACTTGGTGCGTCCTAATTGAAGGAATTCTCTTGCGAACGACACAAATACTTAGATCTGGATGCTGCTTAGCAAAATCAAATGAAGTTTGGGATTTATTATTGATAAGTAAGTGGGTGAATATGGTCGTTTAGGCCTGTCGACAAAGATGATAAGATGATTACATACCCATTTTCAAAGCTCAGATTACAAAATGAACTCGCATCTAAGCCTGTAATATAGTAAAAAAGCTTACATTTCATACAGAAAACTTGAGATGATTTAGTGGGTATAAATATGAGTCCCTAGCCTAGTTGACGCTGATAAAGGCTTGTCTTGCACCAGGTGCAACCATTTTTTTTAGGCTTTTTTGAACAAAAATTCGGCTTTTACAACGAATGCTAACCTCTATGTAATGGTCTGTTACATTTCCCAGTAATTTTCTAAATGTACACCTTAAATCCAGTAGACTTGAGCAACATTGAATTGATTAAAATTAATAAATGTTTGCCTTTTATCACGCCTTATACGAAGGCTGCGTATGTGAAGCCTTACAAGTCTTATGTGCCAGCTACTAAGACAAAAAGGCTTTTAAGAAGCCTTTCTCGTTATCGCGTCAGGAAAAGCGCGTCAGCCTATCGCCTGGTGATCCGCAAAAACCTCCGCTTTGAAAAATTGAAATGACGAAAGCTTGTCTGGCTTTGCTTTCGCTTGGGCCTCGAAGAACCATTTGTTGATAAAGACACTGTCAAATTAACCTTATTGCTTTAAATTATGCCCTCAAGGAATTATCACTTAGCAGCCATATGATAGGTTGTATTTAAAAATTGGGGATGTCCGTGATTTTCTTTAAGCAATGACCCGACCTACGACGCCCTTGTTGATAAGAGTAAGGCCCCGTTGTTATATTTCTTGGCGCCATCTCGTTAGAGGGATGCTTGCTCTTTACCGTTGAGGCAGAGACATAATTAATATCTGGCCGATGCAGGCTGTAGCTTTGAGCAGTATGCTTTATAATCTCGCGCGCCGCGAAAGTTGTTTGGAAGCTGATATCCACCTTACATTTCACTAGAATACTTAATTGGTGTCGTTACGGGAATACGTTTAGATTTGGTCACCTATGCTATGACGGTAAGCCTTTGATGTATTACAACACGAAGCAAAACACCTCGGTTGAGTTCGTAAGCCTAAAGTGCAACCTGTGAACCTTATGAGCGGATTTAACTAGCTCCTTAAATCTCTTGGTCCTTACATAAAACCACCAAATCAATATTGAGTGCGCAAGTACCAAGCACGGAAACCACTTTAGTTCGAACATGAGTTTAAACGAAAGCGGCTTGCCTACGAAGCGTGAATTGCTTAGACTATGCCAAGCGGGATAGCCGCACTAACTTACAAGAAGCCCCTATCGCCCTAAAGAGCGCCTCTGCTTCACAGCGCACTTCGCGTGGTACTACCGCTGCCCTTAATCATCGAGAAGAACTGGATGATGCCGCTATTACATCTTTCTCGACACTTTTAAGATGAGAATCAACAGCTCATACGCTATCGTATACATGCATTAAAGAATGCTCTAGGAGTTGGCTAAGGTGATCAGGCTATGGCTTTTTTTGGGTAGTACTCGAGTCCCTAAGGTCTTGAGAAGAAGGAAAACATCTTTGTCCATGTGGACCCATGATCTTCTTGGTTGATTGGACTGCAACTTAACTCAGAGCAAACTCCTCGGAACTACGCTTCCGCTTGTACTGAAGGCCAGCCTCGGACGGCTGCCTAAATATCAGCCACCAACTGGCCTCCTATACTCGTCAAACTAAGAAGGTTGAGCGAGGCGGTAGCGCTCAGAGAGGTGCAGGAAAGATTTGCTGGGCTCGTCTCGTATGGTTTTTGGAGTACCGAGGAAAACGACGCTTCACATAGAATGTCGGGTGTGTCGACATCACCTCAAGGATGATGGTGTAAACTAATATATGTATATACCTTTCCAGAGCCGTAAAAATCTTGATGTTTCGATTCCGTTTCTCTCAAAATTACCGAGTTTGAACGAGTTAGCGATATTTTTATTCGTATAATCCATTTTTTTGCGAACGTATTCAAATTTCTGTACATTGATTGCCTAAAAAAACTTTCTTTGATCTAAGGCGGATGCAATCGTGATGCTTATGTCAAATTGATTTTCTTCAAAGTCATATTAGTGCTCTCGTAAGAAAATGGTCTCACATTAGAACCTTAAAAAAGGAGAAGTTTAAGAGCCTCTTCTTTGCTTGCTTCAGAATCATCCGCACTCTGAAGCTGTATCAAGCCCTAGTGTGTCTTCTCCGACAAACCGATGGAAGAAAGCAAAGCCCATTCGTGATGTAAACCGCATTCTTAAGTGCAAACTAAACTTACAAACCCTACTGGCCATACAATGTGGTGCCACAACGCTCATGTTGCCATAAGCCTCTGACACTTACAGACACTAAATTTTCTATTGATATTGACACGGTCTATAAAAGAATCGACATTTGAGTTACAACTATTTCTCTCTGGTAGTCCTCACAGGCTCTCAAATTCTCGAAAGCGCGCTTGTACATGTGGGGTCTACCACTTTATCGAAAAAACTCAAATTTCGCTTTCTCTGACCCCGAAAGACCGCTAGTTAAAGTATTGTGTGCTTTCGGTGTATATCATACTTCGAGCCTTTAATCTATGTCGTCTGGAGAAACGACTTAAGCTTTCTATCTTGGATTAAGTTCATAGTGAATTGAATGTTTGCCCTCACATAATGTTGCAACTGCGATCGCTGTCGATAGGTTAAAGCATTCGACTTTGGCATATTCGCTTGCAATGACTTATGTGAATCGAAAATGTCCAGATTTGCATTTGTTTTATATGCGTGATAGATCGGTTTGGAGAAAGAGCTTTCGACTCTGCCAGTGAGGGTCAGCACATAATTATGCCTATACAAAAGCGCGTCGATAAGCGCATTGAACTTGATCAATGCAAAAATTATATTCCGCGAAGAATGACGACCATTTTCCATTTGTTGGTGCAAGTGGAATGTATCTACTGCCATCCTCATGAAGCATGGTCGAAATAGAACACAAGAACATTACCAAAGCAACCTTTGTTGCAAATACTTTGTCATGAATGTAATAGCTCTTCTCGGAAGTCTAAAGCTGTTTGAACGAGATTAAGGAAATTTGGCCTCACTGAGGTGCCAGTCAAGATAAAATTACGCGGGGCGATCGACTAAGATCTCGATGGACTTCTTAATAATTTCATTTGGATACTACTTGAATAGATGTGTCCACTGAATGAGATGCATTTTTTAGCTTATCGTCGGAATAGGTAGTCGCTATCTTGTCAAGATCTTTAAAGACCGAGCCTACACTCACGACGTCTAATAATCTAATTGAGCACAAATGGGGTAGGTGCGAAAATGACCTATCAGACGATATTGCATATAGCAGCCAGCTCCTGTCTTATCAGAAAGAATATTGTCACTAAGGACGAGATGATAACCCAAGAGTAGCTACAACCGTTTGAATTTGGCAGGGAAGAGGAGAAAATCATTTTTATATATAAAAGAGACGTGAGCTTGCCAATGATGTGAAAAGGATGTTAGCATATCACAAATTGTACTCCTAATTATTTGACTTGACCATTTGGGTATACCAAAACAGCAATATATTTTACGCAATTGTTAGCTTTTATTAGCCAATTAATCAGAGCTTTCATCGCATTTTTCAAGCACCCTACCGACAACAATAGACGGTAAAATGATTACACTTCGCCTCACGGCGGCTAAAGAGATATAGTTGCGCAAACACGTAAGACACAATCAGCAGTAGCATCAGATTGGCAGATTTTAAATTAAGCTTTTCGTACACATTTATTCCTTTTGAAATCGTATAGCATCCTTCAAGCACATTCATACATTTCAAAATGTATAAGTACATTTGAGTTTTGTATTTCTAGTACTAACATTTGCACTAAATTTGAAAAGATGTGCGATCTTAATAATCGTGAGAAAATATCTGCAAATCAATACGGGTTAATAAGTCCTACATTTTCTATCATCAAGCAGAACCCCAGTCATAGCATTTCTGCTTGTTCCGATAACTTTTTTTTTCTGTGCAATAGGTAGCAGAGTTTTTCACGGAGTGCTAAGCGCTGTCAGTGCGGCAGATGTTATATTACGCTCGTTGACTGAGCAAAAACAGCAAAAACTACAACAAATTCTGGCATCTGCTTCATCTGAGCTATATGTGTGGTGCGGTAGTGTGTTCTTCGCTCCGTATGCGACAGATCGTTGGCTCGGTTCCGGTTGAAACATCGTCTAAGCTTAATCTAGCAAGTCTTCTTTGCAATCGAATGGACAATTTCTTAATCGAAAATGATCAACTAAAGTCAACTATTGTTTTTGATAAATGGTTTACTTAAAAGCAAAGGGAGTGATACAAATTGTAATAGCCATAGCTATCATGTATCGCGCGTTGGCTGTGCGAAAATTGACTTTGATGCATCACTACATGGAAGTGGCACCAAAAACAATTGTCAACCATAGTAGATATTTTCGGCAAAAGTTTGCACATGCGATCGCAATACAAGATTTGGCGGGCAACGATGTGTCGGCTCGCATAATGAACTCAAGCTCAAGAATTGAAGCCGCCTTTTTGCTGGCAAGAAATTCAATGGAACGACGACTTTTATTTTTATTTAAATTTACGCATCCTAGTTACCAGAAATTACGATACAAATTATTTTGCGGAAGCGATAATTTACCACATAAAAAATGTATAAATTCAATCAGTATATCAATGAAATTTATACACTTCGATAGGGTATGGTGACCAGTCGCTCACCGGAAGATCGTGTATCTTCGAACTTCCTGCACGCCCGGTGCGATGTGGCCCCGTTACAAATTTGGCGCCTATTGTGCTACAGGAGCCACCGTTTCTTTGTGGCGTTGCTTGAATAGGCAGCCAGTTTTACTAAGCAAGCTTTGCGTTGGCCGCCCGTTACAGATCAGATGTGTATTGCAATTGTCATACTACATGTTGTTGGAAATCTGCTTACGTAAATGAATGTTGTTGCCATGTACCACAATATTTGCAGCAAGTTTTCAGAACTTATGACCGAACGATTGTTACATTCCTCAAATAAATACCAACGACAAATTTGCGTAAATTGCTCGAATTTGCGATTAGTATGTTATCGCCATGCCGACGAGCTGTCACAAAATTTCTATCTTTGTTCAAACATACCTTAAAAACGGGGAGAGGATTTATCGTGAGACAATTAGGCTCAAAGGAGTTGCAGGAACCTCTGTATACGAATAAGAAATCAAGAAATATTGTTTTATGCAATTTTGCTGTATTCGTCTTCAAAATCTAATGGATACCACAAATTACTCAATTTCTCACAAGATACAGCATTTTTTAAAACAGCCCAATTGCCCATGCTGGCATTTTGCAAAGTTGATACCTCGGATTGTATCGGTGGCAAACTCGAAAATTCATTGCGTTGCTTATCAAAAATGAGTTGTAAGTCTGAGCAGTAGGAAGTACTGCCAGCAGATATCCATGGAATCTCTGTCGGAGTGATGGCCAACGAATCAATCCACGACCAGAAAAAAGAAATGCCAGTATTTCGCAGATTGACATCGTACACTGAAGAAGCTATATTTGACACGTCTTCGGGAAGTTCTGAAATCAACGTGCTACCAAAATTAAGGTATGCGACTGACTCGGTCTCAAAAAGTTCTTTTGGAATAGTCGAGATTGGATTATGTGACAAAGACAAGTCAAATGGACCAAGTC
>RCHQ01000419.1:0-23286 GCA_003676415.1 Plasmopara muralis
GGACAACGGATCCATCCGCTTAATGGCAAAATTGAATTCAAGAATATCACGTTTAGCTACCCGACTCGACCTGAAGTCACTGTCCTTAAGAATTACAATCTCACCATCGGAGCGGGACAAACGGTTGCTTTTTGTGGACCAAGTGGTGGTGGCAAGAGCACGTGTGTGTCACTCCTTGAGAGATTTTATGATCCGATTAAAGGTCAGGTTTTACTGGATGGAATGGACACGAAAAAGCTTAATTTGAATTGGTTACGTAGTCGGATTGGACTGGTTGGCCAGGAACCTACGCTTTTTATCGGTACAATTGCTGAAAACGTTGCCTACGGACTTACTGATACACCGAAACAGGAAGAGATTGAAGAGGCGGCCAAGATGGCCAATGCCCACGAATTTATTACCAGCTTTTCGGAGGGGTACGCTACTCAAGTGGGAATGAAGGGTGAACAGTTATCTGGTGGACAAAAGCAGCGTATCGCAATTGCAAGAGCCATCTTAAGAGATCCGAATATTTTGGTACTGGACGAAGCTACAAGCGCTCTTGACTCGGAGAGTGAAAAGGTGGTTCAAGAGGCTCTAGACAAGGTGGTGGCGCTCAAACGGCGCACGACGATCGTAATTGCACACCGATTGTCGACGATTCGAAAGGCAGACCAGATTTGTGTAGTGAGTGGTGGCAAGATTGCGGAGAAAGGTACGCATCAGGAATTACTTGACCTAAGGGGTATGTACGCCAATCTGGTGTAACACGCAGTCAATTGAAGTATGGTATGACTAAGTGCTTTCGAGGTTTTTGTTTCGAATTGAACGGTAACAAGTTAATGCAAAAACATTCAGAATAACTTGGTGAACTCTTCTCCGAATTAGCGGACAAAAACGTTTTTTTCGTACATTGAACTACCAATCTCTTAAGCTTATCTATGGTATTTATCCAAAGCACATTTGGGACGGATGCTACCACCCGACATTGTCTTCTTTCATGTTGGACGTTGTCCAAGTCTTAGCGTTGAACGATGTACTATAAAGCCTAATCAAAATCTGGCTTCCTCTGAAAAGAAATGGCAAGCCCACCAGTATTCATACCGGTTTGCCTACCTTTTTTTATTTAGATGACTTCCTGCCTAAATTGTGGTTGCAAATTGAAGGCAAAATAATAAAGGATAATACTTCTTAGTTTGGAATATTCTTGCAATCTTGAATGCCCTAAGACCGAAGATAGTGAATAGCGGCTCTTTCTAAGATCGTATAATTTCCTGCACGACTTCTTTGCACAAGGTGCTGTGTAATCCCGCCCGAAAAGCGGGATGAAGTGGTAAAAAAGCGAGTCAAATAGCAAAATTTACTAGCCATACCGGTGCTTACGAGCAGATTAAGACATAAAAAAAATGTCAAATACTCGCACTTATATAAATACATTTTAAGTAAAGCTTACTACGTTTTCCGTCTATTATTTTTACGTCTCAATCGACACGGATTGTCGACTACCGACATCAGCCTTTAATTAAGCTGCAAACGGGTCGACCGCAAAAACGAGGATGCGCTTATTACCATATAATATTGCGTGAGCATCAATTAAAATTCAGATAATTTACAAACTATCAAAAATTCTGACATAACTCAGCTCATTTCAGCGTTGATGCCACGCTTTTGAGAAATCAGTCAGTACAAAAAATAATTAACATGATGACTACAACGAGAGGTGTTTTTCAGGATGTAACACCTACACAAATGTATTCTGATCCCCTCGATTGATCGAATCTTAATACATATATGTCAATACTACCTCGGTTGAGAATGCAAGTAGCAATTCAATAGGTAAAAGCCCATTACTCAAGTATTGATGAACCATTTAGGCTATATCATCGCGACCACTTTTTCTCCTCTTTATGCCCAACACAATGGGGATATAACGCCACGGCAACATCGATAAGCTTGTTAATCGCAATGTGGTCAACAAGGTGATAGAGGCTAGGCGATTTGAAACAGCGATACCTCAATCACGAACAGCGTAATTCGCGTCGATATATAGAGATCCCGCAAGTTTAAGAATAAATTTAGCGACTTATATCCCCAGACCGTAAGTATTACAAGTTTAAGGCTGCCTTCTTGATAGCGTGGGTTCACAACATTTGAATTTTATTTCTACATAGTTTATCTACTCGATTGACGCTTGGTGTCGGTTTACTTAAGTCTGGTTTGTGTTCGTTTGCCTCTATAGAATGGTCGAAAAGCTGTTTAGCTACTTCTGTGAAGCTTGCACTATTCTTGTGCAAGGAACTGGTCGGGCTAAGTCAATCCCTTTGGTATTTTTAGCTCAATGGAACCCAAAAAAATTACGATGACTGGTACCATAGCTGGTTTGGACCAAAGTCCATGCTGTCAATAAATTACCAATGTCGGATTTTCATCCACATCAATGGTAAACTCGTTTGTAATAGCGCTATCTTATTTGTGGTCAAGCACTTATGCACTTCTCTAACGTGAACAATGTTGATTTTCTTACGTCCGTCTGTCTGTGCTTTAAACGGATGTATATAAAATGCCTTCAAAAATTGTTTTTGTGTTTCCCCTTTCGGCTTGAACAATAAAGCCACCAGTTAATTAAATGTCATAGGCACATATTCAAGACCTTGGAACATGGTCAACAAATCCAAGAGCAAATTGCGCAAATTGCTACTGTGGCATGGCACTCTCTAGCATTTGATGTTAAATATACTCGTCGACACGGTCAAGTGCACGGAAACTATATATAATTTGCCATGTTGTTCTGCAGCTCATCATCAACGTATGTTCCCGAAACTTGCTGCGTTTAGGTAGGTACGCTATTTGACATTTTTGATATTTTACTAGAATGCCAGTGTATAATAACAAGACTTACGCTTTCGACTCATTACTTATTCTTGGAACTTCCCGAAACTTGATTTAACGACATCACGCGACTTATTTGGTAGAAGCCACTTTCATTCTATCGGCTTTTTTCACACTCTCCAACTCATTTTTCTAGTCCATTCCAAGTCATGATTGGATACTGAGCAGCCTCGCAGAGGTGGGCTTTAAAAAGTCGTTTTACGACGTACACTTTCATCAGGAGGTGACGCCGAAGGTGGGTCTTGAAAAAGCACATCTTATAATTTAATTGCCAACTGACATTACAGATCAAATGGATCCTCAACAATTTAAACGCTGTTTTGTGCCTGAAATGCCTTCTTTTGCCTTTAAAGACGGCTCCATTTGATAGCGCAATGAAATTATTGTCATCTTCGTATTATTTGACCACCAGTTTAGCTATTTTGTCGGCGTTGTAAATCTCAACACTTTTCGCCATAGACATTTCATCCCATCAGGCAAATGATTTTCGAAGGAAATGTGCTACCGGCTCATACTGCCTTTACCGTACCAGCTTAATGTTTTAATCGCCGAAAGACGGAGCTGTCTACGAATTATCAGGTGAAGGAAGAAAATGTGCTCGCATTTTTTGCTGTGACACAATTGAACGCCTTCTATACTTGGATGGCTCTTTGGCAGGCGAACCAATCTGGCGCATTACCTACAGCGCAGTCTTTGTAAAAAGCGCCGCCTTCGAGACAGACGCCGGTTTGATGCGAAAACTCGTATGGAAGCCGAAGCAACCTTCATGAATAAAGACTTGGTCATCACTATACAACTTGACCAATTGCTGTAATATTTGCCGTTTCTTGATAACATTTATGACCGGTCTAGTGTGATCCATGTCCTGGTGGAAGATGACGTCATGGGTATTTACAGTTGGCCATGCTTGTGTATTAGAAAACTGGCTCTCCTTTGAGATTATTTTTGAACGAATAGTGTTAATCAGTGCACAATCGACACCCTATCCTACCGGTATGCGCACCAATGCGTAAGCTAAAGCAATAGAAGATACCAGAAACGATAGAGTATCTGCTCAATGTACGGAGATGACTTCATTAGCTTACTTATAGCTAAAGATGGGTCTGAAATACAGTAGTATTATATTACAGAGCACTTATTGCGCCCATTGATTCCTTGAGATCGGGGAATGGAGATCTTGTATCTTTCTACACGTCTTCTGTGTACACGGTGTTGTGCGATCCTGTCCCATGTAACATCTCAAATACTTAAGGAGTATTTTTTGTCATAATATTCATCAGCTTTCCCATTTTCACTATCACAAACGTCGCTTGCTAATCTCGTAATGCTTTTGAATTATTTGTTTTGGGGCCACGTACTCATGAAAGTTCCATTAAAATGTGTGTAGACACGTTCACGATATGAGTAAGAGATCAAACAGGCTTTTGACATTACCCGACACAGATCGTCACGAAATAGCACTATTTGCATAGTTTGCCTCGCTGTGCATTACCTTTGCATGCCGGAAAAAGATAGTGACTAAGGAGTTGGTCACTTTGGCAATGCTTAGTGCAAAGGCTTGGCGAAATTGATCGCTCCACAAACGAGGCTGAATAGTGTAAGATGGAATGATGTTCATGCAAAGAAGCAAAGGAAAAATCATGCACCCATGAATAGGAGCCCGCACTTTCGTCAAATGCCTTTAGACCAGAAATATCCGGGCCCGAAACAAACTTCGATGATTGTGAAAAAAATACCTAAATGAAATCCAAACACTTAGATACCCGCTTGGTGCACGCGACATGACTAGAAGAAAGATCTCGCGTGCAATTAGTGCCCCCACAATCAAGTCGTGGTGGATTCAGTGCCGAACAGTATTTGAAAGTATCTGTAAACTAGGTCCGAGCCACACTAGCCTTCCATCTTTGAGCTAATCCAAACAAAACTCTAGAGCAAGACGCGAGGTTTCTTGTGACGCTAAAAGCACGCACATAGTACCCAAAATTAAAAGCAGTGACACTTTTTGAACCATGCACGCCATGCAAAAAGTGGCTTTAAAAGAGCTTTCGTGGAATGAGCACTGTACACGGTGCCGTGTCCCTTGGTGGGTAAAGAGAATACGCATTAAAAAAGGTCCTCCGATATACTTCGTCCAAAAGTAAGCGGACCTCTAATTGGACAGCGAGTTGCGTCGATATTCGGCAACAAGGGTCATCGCTAATTCTAAAGTGGCTTTGGTAAGAATTGCACTCGTGTAATAAGCCGACGTTTGTCGCATCCTCGCCTATCAAATTCTAAATGTTGTTTTATCGCATTTCAGGTTGTGGTTTGGCCCTCAGGAAATGCTATGTATTCTGCGTCCTAATAACCCTTTATATATCACATGCCCGGTAAGTCTGACGACAAATCTATTACCCTTTTTCGGACAACGAGACCGTTTTTGTGAGGTTGTCATTATCTTACGATCTCTTCGCTGCCTTAGTAGAAAAATCCCCAGGCGAGTGTTTTCTAAGATGCCCGTGGCACTTCTTACCATAGCTTTGAGCTTTTTCTCAAACGGCTAATCGAGCGTTTTTTGTGTGTGTTTTTGAGCGATTAAAATGTACTCAAAATTCTGCAATTACATTTAGCTCTTGTTCTTTTACAATTTTTACAATGAAGCGGAATTTAATCAGAAACCCGAGAAATCAAGGATATTCGAGATCCAACTCCCCCTCGAATCGAAGAACATTATCTTAACTTTTTATACAGTAAGGCATAAAGCCAGTTCTCTGAGGGAGAAGTTGACCAATAATAGGTTACTCAACGCAGATATTGCCGGGTGTACACGATTGACTCCTTTGCCGAATTGTCTTTCTACAAAAAGTCTGCTGATGACACTAGCAAAAGAGTTTATAAAAACCATTAAGCGATTTAGAATCTATAAACACCATCGTTTCCGAAATGAGATAAGTAATTTGGTTCCGGTAATACTGACTAGAGCAGGCGCCAAACGCATCATCTTTTCCAGGAGGTACATGAATACCACAAGGCCTGTGCGCCCATAAACTCCTTACAAGCCAAATTAATCGTTTAATAGACCACGGGGAATGGCAAGCTCCGAAAAGTTGACGTATGAGCTGCAAATTTAGGCCTCTGCTAGTCCTCATATCTTAGATCATGTGGGCTTTTCAATATGTGATTAAAACCAAAATATCATTTTTTCGGGCCAAATATCCATCTTTGAAGCATCATGGGCCACCAAAGTTACATTGAACTTTACTTCTGTGCTGTTTACTCATGACGACTCAAAAAAAATATTTAATAGTGAAGCTGACCGTCTGACTACTTACAGCGGTACAACTACGTCTCTGTCAGCGCTAATCATGCTGCCATTTTTTAGACAAGCACGGGTGGTCTATAAGCGCCAAAAGCGATTTAAAATTTAAAAGATGCACTCGAGATTCCACTACCTCGTACACCATGACAAGTAAACGTGTAATACCTACCATGATGGCTTTATTTCAGCTATATTGGAACAAGACGACTTTCTCACACCGCTCCCATCAAGTTGCAGTAAAGTGTAAGTGACATAGTCTAAATTGTGGCAAACAACGCTAAACGGGGTTTTCTCGTCCGGCAATTTCAACTATGTGTCTACTTAGGATTTCTTATTCTGTCAAAATTGTCCTGGTGCGAGTTCTCACAGCGCCGCTAAATATTTTTGCATCGAACTAAGTATATTTGCAGCCGGCACCGTTTGTTTGGGCCTGCGTCACTTTTGTAAAATAATTAAAAGAAAAGATAATTGGGCCAAGTCAAAACGGCTATTACCTTCGTGGGGTTAAGGCCAATACCACGGCCGCTTTTATAGCTCGGCAATTGGAGCAGATATAAACAACTCTGCCGCAAAGATAGATTTGTCAATTCAGGCATATAACTTATTGGTTCTCATCCTTTCAGAAAGTGACCTCAGATAATCCAAATAGGCCTCGAGAGCCGACAGGTTTCTTTTGAGCGGCTCTGGACAATATGTCGTCATATTTGGTCTGGGCGTGCACCCGTAATGCTCGAGACAATTGTTTGACAAAGCGCTTCTTTGGGGGTTTGGTAGTCCATGTAGCAACCAGTAAGTAAGTATACCGCTAGATGAGCGGCAATTGTTGCGAGTGTTCATTCATTTTCCTTGCTCGAGATTCGTAGTATTCAGGCATCATATTCAGTCCACTCCACAGCATACATCGCAGCATGTTTTTAAGCAACAAATCTTCTCCTTATATGTACTGATGCGCTGTTAAACACATAACAACCTAGCACTGGTTGTCACTTTTCTTTTGCGTTTTATATACAAAAGCGGATGACGAACGCAAACAATCATCGTCCACACTATGTCATTCTTTGCATTCTCAGCCTTGCTTTGTAAGTCACTGCTTTGTGCCTTTCACTAAGTCAATCTGATGCTTAGCTTCCTTGTTCGGTGAGCGTTTAGGATATAACTTTATGGACATCATATCGGTTCGCTGATAAAGTATTAACCAGATCTACGGATCTATTAGGGGAGCTAAACAGCAACGTATGCGCGAAACAAAAAATGTACTTATATCCGCACGATGGGGTTCATATTTAAGAGCACTATCCCCATATTTCCGGCTTTTATATCATCTTAAAGCTCAGAAGCTGCGAGCATTTTATGAGCCAGTAACTGTAAAGCTGGTTTTCAATCAAGGTGCACATGCCATACCACAAAGACCATTTAAATTGTCAATGTTACATGTGAATGAGATTTCTTTGTTAGCCAAGTGGCACCCAGAGCTCTACGTTTCCCATTATGCTATCCAACATCAAGGCCTTTATCTTTGGTATCTATGCTAACCGGTGCTGTTTACAAAGCTTAGAAAAGCAATTAGAAAAAGCTTAAACTGTCGTCGTGTCTACTTTTAGAGATATCTCATTACCATCGCTATCTCCTATTTTGCTCTCGGGGCTATACTTTCCCAAACTTTTGGCTCGAAAAAAGTGTACACATAACAGCGACATTATCAATTGGCATTAGCCTGCCAATCGATCCAGGGCTTGTGCTTTTTCAGCAAAATCATACTCAGAAATAAAACAGTCTTGTTTATGCCAAGGACAAGCGTTTCTGTGAGCCTGAGGGTGTAGTTTCTACTAGCGACCCTTTAAAGCTCTCTTGAGTCGAAGGGTACTTTGTTAGGCCATTAAAAACAAGCAATGATCACATGTCCTTCTTACCGCATTCAAAGCCGCAAATATTGCTATATTTCAGCCTCATGGACTCACAATTTAGGACGAAGGACTTTCCAATTGAGGCATTCCAAAGAAACGACGTTGCATGTGACAGTGCTGCTTTGTAAGAGTGATTTGAATCCCCTTTCTCGTGGCTGCGGCCTGAACTCTAAAGGATGGGGTTCGCATTAGGGCGTCCACGAGCACAGTCATCTTGATTTGATAGTTGAGTGGCGTCTTAATGGTGAGAGTCGCTAATTTACCTAGCTTTTATTTATGAATGTAAGTCTCATTTTCTCGTAGTGAACGTTTGTAGAGCTTGAATATTACAATCAAAAGCGTTCATATAAACTGCTCCTCCTTTGCTCTAGTGACACAAAGAACTCCGAAAAAATTGCTTAACAGAGGAAACGCTTAGCTTTTGCTTTCCGAATATTAAGGTACAAGCGCCACATGCATCTGATCATCCCTTCCCACGTCTTCCATCCAAAAGAGAAGGTTCTGACTTTGATTTTCATCGAAGAAAGATATGTTAATCTTTGCATATTAGCACTCTATATAGCTGAGCTATCCGAGCCTGTGCTACCTACTCTCTCGAGCATAGACCTTAAGTATAAAGCTCAAAAGACATGGCACAAAAAGATGGAGATGCAGCCGCCTTTCCAGGCCTTAGGAAGCTTGCAAGCCATCCAAGCAGAGGTCATGTCTTTTTAACTCACGCGGTCAAGCGCGGATCCGCTACCTTTTCCAAGATGTAAATCTAGTGCCGCATCGCATTTTCAACCGAGAGCTATCAGTCGTCACAAAGTGGCGACACTATTTCTTTTATAGAAGGGGGCGAACATTATGCAGAGACTGTAGCAAGAGATTAAGTCGTAAGAGCATTTGATCTAATATCACTTTTCATTTTCCTTTAAGCATTCAAATACTCCTCCTCTTCTACGACTTCACTCCGCCCGCGCTTCAGCCTCGTCCGACGGCCGACATCGATTACCTTCCTCCACGACTGTGTTACAAACCGACGTTAATTATTTCGAATGAATACTCAACTGTAAAGTGCCCAGAGATCAACATGAGAACTTCGACTAAATGGAGAGTAAGTGGTACGAGAGTTATAAATTTCCCGCTCGTCACCGACTTTCCAAGCTCTCTCACCACTTGAGAGAGGCAATTCATTGTCGCTTGCAATGGGTTTGAAAGTGCGACAGTCCCTGTATAATTTGGATTTAAAGCAAGGGCGTAAAAATAAGTGGGTGCACGTGGTATAGTGCACTGGGTATAATAGTTGACCACATAATAATGCAAATGAGAGAACATTTTACGGCATTCAACCTTAGTGGTGCCACAAGGGTGACGCTGAAACAAAAATTTGAAGAACTCTAGAACCTAGCGCATATTTTAATGTATTTAGTACGCAATATTTACTATTCATTTGGCGTTTTAAATCTACTTATTTTTTCAACTTTTTTATTGATACGGATGATTTTATTTATTAGTTTCCTTAAGTTATTTTACAATAGCTTACAACTGTTCAATATTTGAAGCTTTTTCCCAGTCAAGTTTTGGTGATGTCTCCTTTAAAAGCCACCCTAAAGAAGATCCACCGATCATTCCGGCAACCTAAGCAAGTTTTTACGGTCATACAGCCAAAATACTTCACGTTAACATCGACAATGCTACAGATGAAACAAAAGTCCCCGTTAGCCTTTCAAGCATCCTAAAGCTTTGAGCAGACCCCAAAAGTTTAAAGTTTTTGCGTGCCAGCCTACTTCATCCCCCCCACCAAAAAAATTTAAGGAGCTAGCCGATTATATGTACAGGCTCTCTCCTGGCTATGCGGGTCTTGCAAAATTCTATTGGATCTGTTGGAAAAGGATACCGTAATAACCACCATCATTATGTTTATCAAAAGAGCCTGTAGCGGGCACCTGTATGGCAATGCTGGGTGGAACAAAGCCGTCTAGCATCGTTGGGGACGCTATCAACTTTCTCATCCATTTCAGGCGCAGCTTTCGCAAGCGATCTTTTGGAGCCATTAGTCGAAACAAAGGACCTTTTCGTCATCCTCCAACGGCAAGCGCTGTTCAGATAGCTCGGATCATGTGCCCTTGCTATTCGCAGCCATGTTACTCTGATCGATATTGCTTGTATCTATTGGAACGAGATTCGGGTCGCGGCACCACTAATTCGGTTCTGTACAACCACGATTTGCTCTACCACGTATTTCAGAAGAGTGAGCGTGTTTGAGGCTACGCTCCTCCTCAAGAGCAACTAGCTCACCTATTTTACCGTCGATGCCTGCACTCTGAGGAGTCGAGTGCAAGGCGAGCCCACCCATAAGTCATAATCAATTTATTAAGCATGGACAATGGTGTGGTAGCGAGACTTTTCCCTCATTGAGTTTTACAAGAAGATTAATAAAAAAATTCAAGCATTTTGTTTGTACACTAATAGATATTGCACAATCGTCACTTTTTTTCTTTGGACTTTTGTTGAGTCAACAACTGTTTTCTTAACATGGAGCCGCTGGCGCAAAAGGCTTAACTTAGCGGGAACAACAACCTAACGGCATTTGCTACGACGAGCTGGGCTTCATCGTAACGAGCGATCATAGCACAACGAAAATGTTCTTGTTTAAATGACCGTGTTATGCTTTTCTGTTTACTCCTCAGCAAGCGCAGTCTGTAGAAAAGGTTGCTGCTACATGCATATTAGCAGGAGACTGTCAGGTCCTTGAAATTGCGAAAATGCTCGCGAAGCTCACGTATTTCGTGCAAGCAGGCAAGAAAGCGTGTGCGCTGGCAAAGTTCGAAGCTTGCTATATATATGGAAAGTGCTCTCAAATGTATGAATGTATCAATCTAGGCCAGGATTTTATCCCCTTATAATATTTCTAGATCTCAGTACCCAAACCAGTATTAATACGAAATAGCGCCCGATGTACACTAAACGACACAACTTCGTTAAGGTAGCTTTTTAGCACAAAAGCTCGGCTTTATGGATTGGCCCGTTACACACAGCAGATTAACAAACTGACCCTATTGTGTTTGACCAACCGAAATGCAAAGTTTTTAGGATTAGAACTTCACACAAATTGTGCTTTACGCCGAAAACTTGGTTTGGAATGTAAAATGCTTGAAAAGAGTAGCAATTACCACGGGAGAGTTGTGTCGTGTACAGTTTCGATTGACGATCTCGCTCGATGCCTATATCTATGACATAGACAAATAAGAGAAAGTGTCTTCTATATATATATATATATATTTTATAATTTTCTAGTGCAATGCTTGTCTACTTGGAAAAAAGAACTGGTCTTAACATCTGTAGCTTCCTTCTGTACTGAAATAAACTTTTTCTTAGTGAAAAAAATAACTGCAAATCGAACCAATTTGCTCTACGTAGGAAATGTTGCTGATCCTGTTGCTCGCCAAAGACTAGAAAGTAACAAATTTGTTTCGCACTTGCTTATGGGCATGCGTCCAGACTAGCGTTCGTATTGTTTGTAAGTACGGCAGCTTCAAGACGCTCTGAAATGCACTACTTATGCAGATTCCACGCGCACAGAGCATAAGCGTAGTACCAAAAACTCTGTCCGGATGTGGCAAGCTCTCTTACCGACGACAACGCAACGATCGATTCGACGCCTGAATTTCCTTTGTAACATGTCGTGTACTGACCACTCGATCTATTTCTTATGCCTTCGACCAGTTCTGCCAATCAATAAAGAACCTGTCTTGGTGCTTCGAGAAACGAGTAACTTTTAAGGAAATTAGGCTATGCATGAAAAGCTGATACGCAATACAATAGGTTTAGCAAATACATTCTCTTTGCTACTGTTCAAATATAATTTTGGGAATTTCGAACCTCAATTGATTTCTTGTTCCACCAGATTCGCGTACATACCCCTTAGGTCAAGTAATTCCTGATGCGTACCTTTCTCCGCAATCTTGCCACCACTCACTACACAAATCTGGTCTGCCTTTCGAATTGTCGACAATCGGTGTGCAATTATGATCGTCGTGCGCCGTTTGAGCGCCACCACCTTGTCTAGAGCCTCTTGAACCACCTTTTCACTTTCCGAGTCAAGAGCGCTTGTAGCTTCGTCCAGTATCAAAATATCCGGATCTCTTAAAATGGCTCTCGCAATTGCGATACGCTGCTTTTGTCCACCAGATAACTGTTCGCCCTTCATTCCTACTTGAGTAGCGTACCCATCCGGAAACTTGGTAATAAGTTCGTGGGCATTGGCCATCTTGGCCGCCTCTTCAATCTCTTTCTGTTTCGATGTATCAGTGAGTCCGTAAGCAACGTTTTCAGCAATAGTACCGACAAAGAGCGTAGGATCCTGACCAACCAGTCCAATCCGACTACGTAACCAGTTCAGATTGAGCTCTCTCGTGTCCATTCCATCAGGTAAAACTCGACCTTTAATCGGATCATAAAATCTCTCAAGGAGTGACACACACGTGCTCTTGCCACCACCACTTGGTCCACAGAAAGCAACTGTCTGTCCCGCTTCAATAGTGAGATTGTAGTTCTTAAGGACAGTTACTTCAGGTCGAGTCGGGTAGCTAAACGTGATATTCTTGAATTCAATTTTGCCATTAAGCGGATGGATCCGTTGTCCACTATCTTGGAAGGAATCAATAGGGACTTTCCGGTCACGCAAGTCAACGATCGCCTTCCCAGCTTTCATTGCATCATCCGTCTCACCCAAAAATGACGATGCAGCACCGATACCTTGAGCTGAAATCATAATGGCCATAAGCGTTCTCATAAGCTCTTTAAAGCTTATGTCACGGTCATCCACTAGATTGCCACCATACCAAAAAACGAGGGAATACGTAGCAAAGAGAATGAATGAGCTGAAACCAAGCGCAAGACCGTTAAGTTGGGCTTTGCGACGTCCACTTGTTAAAGGTTCTTAAAGCAAGGCCGAAAATTTTCGACAAACAGATTTTTCCATACCAAGAGAGGCAACAGTTCGGATGTTACTTAACGCCTCGGAAGCGTGGGCTCCGACATCCGAAAGTTCGTCAGATAATTTATCCGATGACTTTAATTGACGCATACGAACTACTTGACTTACAATCAAAAAGGGAAACACAGCCAGCATCACAAGTGTCAACAACCAACTTCCAGTCGTGAACGAAATCACCAAAGCTGCTACAAATGTAAAGATTGACTGCACAATGCGTCCTTGTGAGTCACCCGAAATTAAAGCGACTTTTGTTGCATTCGTAGACAAATTTGCCGTTAAAGCTCCCGTTGAATTCTTTTTTTCATCAAAAAATCCAATGTTCTGACGGCAAAGTGC
The DNA here is from genome assembly GCA_003676415.1 of Plasmopara muralis. Taxonomy (NCBI): domain Eukaryota; phylum Oomycota; class Peronosporomycetes; order Peronosporales; family Peronosporaceae; genus Plasmopara; species Plasmopara muralis. The sequence goes on from RCHQ01000419.1 coordinate 13,388, forward strand.
GCTAAAGTGGATATTGCGCAGTCGAGACGTAAGTTTTTCAGCCATCAATTTAAAGCAGTAGTTTTGGGTAGTTGCAGCAAGAAATATGACAATGGATCCCCCAATATAGCACAGCCCATACATCATTACATCATGGTTGAGATTATCGAGAGCAGATTGGACGTTTGATTCCTTGTATAACGTGTAGTTTGTGGTCATTGTGGCGACTAGCTCACTTATGAGTACAGCAGATCCTGGTAGTGCACAGCCCATGACTGCCGCAGCAACGATCCCGACTACAAAAGCAGGTCTTTCAGGACGAGAAAACGCCATGGCATCGAACAATGTAAACGTCTTCTTTTCCTCTTCCTCATTGTTCAAACACACCACGTTGTCTTCCAAGTGCTGGCTATCAATCGACCGGTGACTGCGCTGACGTAGGCTTTGAGACTGCACTTTTTCACTTTCAACATCAGTCAATGCAGTTTGAGCTGTTTCCGCCTCTTCTTGAGCCGTTTCCTCTTGAAGTGTGTACAACTTATTGTAAATTCCACCATCCATCGTAACTAATCGATCGTGAGTTCCTTCCTCGACTACGTGACCAGCATCCACAACCACAATCTTGTCAGCCATGCGAATGGTACTCAACCGATGAGCAATTACTAATGTCGTCATCCGCGTCTTCTTCATCAAATCGTATAACGCTGCTTGTACTACGCGCTCGCTCTCGGCATCAAGAGCACTCGTCGCTTCGTCTAAAGCCAAAATCTTGGGCTCACGCACAATCGCACGAGCAATCGCCACCCGCTGCTTTTGACCACCCGACATTGACACTCCTTTCTCACCCACTAGCGTATTATATTGCTCGGGTAAAGACATGATAAAAGTGTGAGCATTTGCCAGCTTAGCAGCAGCCACAACCTGGTCACGAGTGATTCCGTTTCCACCTGCAGCAATGTTTTCAAAGATCGTCGTTGCAAACAGAACAGGTTCCTGTGACACCAGACCGATCTGTGACCGTAGCCACTTCACATTTAACGTATTGATATTACGACCATCGAGTAAGATCATCCCTTGGTGGGGGTCGTAAAACCGCTCGAGTAATGAAATTAAAGTACTTTTGCCTCCTCCACTTGCACCAACAAAGGCGACGATCTGACCCGGTTCAATATTGACGTTGAAATTGTTCAAAACCTGCACATCTGGTCGACTAGGATATGTGAAATATACGCCAATCGCTTGGACCTGTCCAAGACAGGACGAGGGATGATCTCCTTCATTCTCGTTTGATGCATCAATAATAGAAGGGGTGTCTAGTATTCGAAAAATCTGTGCCGCTGCTCCCTTTGCTTCAGCTACTGCCGAGATGTTGGGAGTAATTTGACCTAACGAGACTGTGCCCAAAAGAATTCCAAAGAAAGCCTCAAAAACTTCACTTGGTGTCGCTTCGTCTTGTGCCACCTTGTACCCACCATACCAGAGACCCGCAGCGTACATTAGCCAGATGCTACACATGAACAAACCAAAGACACAAGACCCAATCTTGGCCATTTGAATGTTCGTCTCCTCTGCTTTAGTAGCATGTTCGTTGTACTTATTGATGGCCAATTTCTCGCCATTAAGCGACGAAACGGTACGTATAGAACCCAATGTCTCTTCCGCTACAGCCCCTGCTTCGGCGTACAGTTGTTGTGAGTGCACTGCTCGTTTCCGGAGACTTGTCATCAAGACACTAAGTGATGCGACCATAAAGGGCATGATACACGCCATGACAAAACTCGTTTCCCATTCTCGTACAAAGCCAATGACGTAGCCAGTGATAAATTGACTAGTGTATTTGACGGAATCGCCCAATTTGTTGCCCATTCCATCTTTGATCTTGACGGTATCTCCTGTAAGACGACTGGATAATGTGAATGGATCACTGCTATCGTACCAGCCAATATTCATATGTAGCATATGCTGAAAAGCAGCATCACGCAGAGCTTTCATCTGTTTTTCGGACGAAATCTCAAAGACGACGTAAGCGACATAGTCTGTTATGAAGAGAGCTATAGCAATGTAAAGGTACTTTAACGCGGCATTTTCAATGGCATTCATATTGACACTCCCGTCAGCTTGAGCAAATGCGCTAATAGCGTCACCAAATATTAGAGCCATACACGGAAAGAGAGCTCCATTAACGCCGGCAAACAAGATTCCCAAGAACAAAAGCAACTTGTCATGGAGGGTCCCATACCGGTATAGTTCCTTCAACGCAATCGCTGGTCCCTCGAGCGTGGTCTTTGTACCGTCCGTAGGCTCTGCAATAACTAACGCCTTTTGGTCAGAGTCCTTCACTGAAGCCTCGTTATCCGCATTGTCACGCGGGGTTATTATCTGAACATACGCATTCTGTGGAGCGGGATCGGATTGTAAGTCCTCCTGATGAAGTGAAGGTGATGCCATCAACAATACTGTCAATAGTGTTGTTGGTCAAAGACTTGAACGATAGGGTCAATGGTGTTGTCTTACGAAGAATGAGATGATGCGCAGAACTTTGTTTGCCCTTTGGTATAGTCAAACAGCAACGCCAACATATCAACTTCAATGTACTCAGCAAAATCATATAAAAGCACTTACTTAATCGAATTAGGCATGAAATAAGAGAGGTGCGATTCGCATGATGACTTGATTATATGAATTAAATTAAGCTTAAAACCTTAGCCTTATGCTCCAGGTCAGGCAATATGGCTTGCCTTTCCAACGCAGAAGACTGGTAGCCTTAATTACGACTCGTTGTCTGTTTGTGATGGAGCTCCACTATGGAGGTTAAGCTTGAATATCTTAATGATTACAAGTGGACGCTGTTCTATTTACTGTAATGGTTAATTGTGTCCAACCAAGACACCAAGTTTACATCGAAGTTATGGAAAGCAATCTTGTCTGCTGCGAGAATGCAGCACAATCTGGCTTTGGCCTTTAGGCCGCAAACGGATGGACGAACGAAAAAGAATAATCGTTTTATCAGAGAATTTCTTCGATGTGTCGTCAACCCATTTCAGAATATTCAAAACGACTTTCTGCATTAGACTAGGATAGCCTATAATTGACGCGTACACTTGACCTCACGTAAAGTTTCTTGACGTCGCAGATACTCTTGTGCTGATCTGATGCCACATCATCCGGCATAAAGGGAACATACCCTGGATCCGCTTCGAACGGTGACATTCCAATTGTCAGGACCGGATCGGCGAAGCACAAGAGTGCCTGAAGTACTATTATAACAAAAATAGACCTGTCCAAGACTTCCAAGTTGGCGATATGGTGCTTTTGAACGGCAAATTTTTTTATGTTCGTCACAAAGGTTTTGCTAAATCGCGCCAAGATACATTGATCCATTCCGGATCATGAAGAATCCAATAAATTGGGATGGTCGAAGAGATTGAAGATCCATCTAGTGTTGCACACTTCACTGCTGTAGCTGTATCGCAAGGACACCGAGCTTCGACAAAGAGTCATATTGGCCGATGAATTCGAGGGACAACTCGTTTTAGCAATTAGACACCGTATTTAAAAGGGAAACATACAGTACAAAGTCTGGTGGCTTGGTGAAACCAAGAAGGAAGCCACTTGAGAGCCTATGGAGAAATTAAAGCAGATTTCCGGACTTATCAACCTCTCAAGAAATTCCTTAAGATTAGCCTTATCTTTCGAGAAAGGCATCAGTTTTAAGGAAGGCCATGTGACGTAACCGTTGTCACCGATAGGCTTGCCGGTAACGACTACTACGCAATATAATTATATACTCCCAAAATGCATATGCATAGTACTATCCATAGGAACAGACGATTCTGTATAGGACTAGAAAAAGTTCCGTCATCATTGGGCGTCGATAAACCTGGCTAAATATAAGTATGGTTGTGTTAGAGGCCAGATGGAGTAAAGAAGGATGATAGCCTTTAAAAGCTAGCAGTATATGTCTGAGAGCCAACAGTCAGATTCACCGACTTCGCCCAGCTCGCCCGCAAAGCCTCGTCCGATGACCGACATGCAATAATCTTCATCCGCGAATGTGTTACATTTGTTGTGTATCCTTGTTTCAGAAATATCGCTCAACCCCCAATTAATGACTTAAATAAAGGTGACGATGTCTGCATTTATTCTCTGCACCTCGGGAAACTCGGTGACGTGTTTGCACCACCGAGTCTATATTGGAAAGCATTCGCGGAGATTCGGTGAGATCACGAAGTCTTTAGTGACGCTCATTGGTTTGCCACATAGTTTACGGTTATACTCGCCTTTGCACAACCTAAGCAAATGTTGGTTCTCACCCTTAGTTCGCTTATGTTGCCAAGCTGCTCCCTCACTAAACTAGATCGATCTGGCTTTTTCCAATTTCGTCTCGACTTCATCTTCATCATTACCATCGTCATCTTCATCGTTTATGTTCGTCGCATGGGCGTAATTCCGACTCGAGACATCTTACTGTTTACATCACTGTCCTGAACTTTTGGATTGAATGTGAAAAGTCATTTTTGACTTCAAAGGCTACGTTAAGTTATAATGCTTATTGCTATGAAACCTAGCTTGTCGTCAAGACTGAGAGCGAGCACTTGAAGCCGTCTTTTTTTTCTGTTCAGTAAACATCGACCACTCGAGCTTACAACCTCTTATTTATGTTGTTACGCTTATTATCTTACAAAACGTTTGCCTTTCAAAGGACTCCAATCAATCGAGTGAGCAAGGCGAACAGAAAGAGTGCTCTAGTTGTTTCACTAGATTTCTCATTTGTATGCTGGAAAAAATCTAATAAGAAGATATAATTTAGTGAAGAAGATAATGGTATTGATTGTTATGTAATCCGTAACGTCACCACACTCTCAATAGCTGGACAAATATATTGTCATTCTCTAAGTATTGACATTACCTCCAAGCCATCACCTATGACATATATAGCTATATATTTGCTCCAGGTGATCTATGAAATATTCTACATGTTGATCTCATGCTGGAACAGATTTTGCACTAATTACATTCAAAATTAATCTAATTGGCGGTTCATCACCGGCCATTCAAGATCTGGGGCTTTTTATAAACTAATGCTTCTTTCATTGCAACACAGCGGTTGCACTGTCCTTCCTCCCTATTGCCAATACGTGTTAACCTCGCACACATGCTAATAATGCGATTACAAATTTTGACGGAGTGCCAAAGCCGTTCAAAAGGTAACACTTCCTCCGATGGTCAATGATGATACTACATACTATACGGCATAAAATTACGGTGATGAAGATTTTAACCAATGAGGGATGTGCTTATCCCTTTCCAGTTTGTAGATAGTTGCATTAATGCTTGAGGAGTAGTTCTCTGTGGTGTCCTCCGTAAAGAATCCTAAGATGTGGCCAACGCAGTGATGCTCGAGACCATTGTCGTTCTTGATCTCGGTCAAAGGCAACGGCAACGGCTGCGATGATTGCACAGGAATTCTCTATGGCGTGATCGGAAAAAGAGAATGAACCACAATAACGGCAACATTGTTGTCCTGTGGACACTTCTTGGAAATTGCAGTGGTGAAGTTGGTCTATAAATTTCTTTGCTTTTTCTCGAAAGCGGTCAATTTCTCCATTCTGTCAGTGTCAATCGGACGGCTGTCGCTCAACACAAACATTTTTTTACTCAAGTGCAAAGATGAAGACTTCTCTCGCGATCGTTGCTGTGTTTTGTTACATTGCTGCTCTTACTACTGCTGAAGAGCCCGCTGTTCAAGAAGCCGAAAATGTCCAAGCTGAGGCTATGTCTACTAATGCCAACGGCGGAGCTGAAGCGGCGGACGATCAGGAGCGCTACGGCGGGAACCGTGGGGGGTATGGTGGCTACCGTGGTGGTCGTGGAGGGTACCGTGGAGGGTACGGCCGCAACCATGACTGGTAAATTTATGGCGAAAACTGTGGCATTTACCCTACAAACATCTAAAAACGGCTTAGTCAATTTCTAATTCAAACCGATACTGACAATATTGGTAAGGTTTAAATATCTTGTGCGTTTTTTTTGGGTTATGCACTGTATTACTGAAAGCAATAGAGTCTATCGAAGCTTTGCAGACCATCCGCAAAAAAATGTTGACCTATATCTTATCACTCCAGAGAACAATAAATCCGAGGGATGCTCAGAGAAATTAATGGCTACGTTTGACAATTCATAGACTTCTAACAGTCATGAAAGTTCTTATACTATCATACTATTATTGTCGGTCTCATTTTGTTATAATTTGACACTGCAGAATGTGACTATTACAATTCTAATATGCAATGAGTTGCATTGCATTGGTGTCGCGACAATCGCTGCTGCCAAAAGCTTCACAGTACATCGTCTGCATGCTTTTGCCTCTTCCTTCCTCCCAATATCGCAGTCGTAAGTACTATCTACACCAAGGGTGCTATGAATTCTAAGCCACCGCTTGTATAATATTCAGTAAACACAATTTGACTTTACATTACATTCGCAATTCATCAATTAGTCAATCTCCATGATGAAAGATGACGCTTCGATGCCAATGCTCCGGCCATTCGAGTCCCATACTTGCGGCATATTTAAACATTTCTGTTTGCTCCTTTTTGCAACCTCTGGAGCTGGCTTTGTCGCTGATGGTCGCGCTTTTACTTGATAGTTGTAATTGACTCGCTGCCGCTGCTTTATCCAGTCACGTAAAATCATTATGTCATCGTAGGAGCTCTGTGTCACACAGAGCGTGTCGCCATCATTCAAAGATTCAAGAGTTGAAATCTGCTGGAAACGATTTACATGGCGTTTGCAGTGACCGGTAAGCTCACGGTAGATATTTGTGACTTTATTGATAGCAAACTTGGCTTGAATACGTTGCTTCAACTGGACGAGTGAATAAAATGATATAAACGTCGTTCCGAGCGAACGACGCCCGTACAGGTAAACTGCACAAAGATACGGGAGACCATTCGCACTGGTAGATTCAACAGAACTTGGTTTAAATTGACCCAAGTACGACGTAATCTTCGCAGAATGTTCAGCCAATCTACCAGAACTTGTTTTCGATAGGCAATTTAAATTTGGTTTCGACCCTGTTGAACGAGCAACCTCAACCAAGCGTTGGGCGTCCTGGCTTTGTTTGACTCTCCAACGTGCAAGTCTTTGACGCGTGATATGCTGCTGGTAGCTCCTGCTTTGGAGTGTTACTTTGATGCCAGATGCTCGGTTATGATTGGTTGGCATTGCCTGATTGTTCGGTAGAAATGATACTCGATTGCCTGTCTTGTATCCACTCTGTTTCTGCCTTTCAACATGCGTAGCGATCGCTTTATTGGCTCGCTCGCTAAACGTATTGTGTTCGTAAGATGTATCTGATTTATCCAGGTCAGTGTCGCGAGTAAGACTGACCGCAATTCTGTCAGCTTCACCATTATAATTCTCTTTCTTGTTGCTATAGCTGTATTCACTCTCTTCATGCTGTAAATTCAAAGGCAAAACATTTTCGACACTAGTATCTTCAACCGTCGACAAAAAATCATATAGCTCATCCGCAAATCTCTCAAACTCATGCGCGAGTCCCGCTTGGTGACAGAAGGACTGATGCAGCTCGTCTAGCTGGAAAAATGAAGTTTGTATAATTAAATTGTCGCAGACACGCATACAATGAGAGCTACCTGATGAGTCTGCTGCTTCTTTTTAGTATGTTCGCATGCCTTCACAGTCAATCTAGCCAACGTCAGAAGCTGTTAGCAATGTATACAACAAGGCTAGAAGTGTGAATCATACTTGTCCCCATCGGCTTCAAGACAATCTAATAACGCCTTGCACTCTCCTACCATTTCTTGCAACAAATTTAGTGTATCTCCTTCAAGATCAACATCGTCGTCGCTCGCGGCTTTAAATTGCCTTGTCTCCATTCGTCCACACAAAAGACTCAACTCGTGTGTGTAAGTTTCCATCCTTTTCACTAAACTTTCTTCCTCGTCCGATCTCTCATCGTTTTTTGGCACTAAGCGCCAAGTCATCTTTGGTTAGTTTTTTCTGTTTTTTAAGTCTTAATTTAGATTCGCTTTCTTTGCGACTGAGATAATGGTATGTACATTCTTGGGGTGTTTGCTTACTTTATATCGTAGCATTTACGAACACTGCAGTGAAATCGCTCTACCAACCGAGCAACACTCGGTTCGTTGAAGCATTTATAGAAGCCCCAAAGTAGGACAAATTGTAAGAAACACGTCAAGCAGACTTACATGATTAGCCAGCTTTTCAGTGATGCCGCTTCTCACAGCACTAATGAAGCCCGTGTAATAGACGGATTCGTCGTGCTGTTTGACAGAGACAAAATTTCTCCAGACATCCACGGCAGTTGAAGAACGTGCACTCTTCTTAGAACCCTTCGCCATCTCTTTGATGACCATTGTTGAAAAGAATATCTTGATGAGGCGTTGTTCTCGTCGCGTCAAGCGTGCTTCAACGATCGGGCTAGAGAGCATGACCTGCATTAAGTTAGATCAGACAAATGTGGTTTTTAAATTAGCTCAAAAACGAAGTCTTCTGGCGTGCAATAGTATAAGTGAGCTCTGTTTAGTAATGACATTACTTTCGCTGGTAATTTACAAGTGACGAGCCCTCCGCCAACCCCCCCGCAGTTGCTTCCATACCCTCCACGGTCGCCGCGATACTCTCCACGGTTCCCGCCGTAGCGCCTCTGATTGTCCGCCGCTTCAGCTCCGCCGTTGGCATTAGTAGGATATATAGCCTCAGCTTGGACATTTCCGGCTTCTTGAACCGCGGGCTCTTCAGCAGTAGTAAGAGCAGCGACGTAACAAAACACAACAATGATCGCGAGAGAAGTCTTCATCTTTGCCCTTGATTAAAAATTTATTTGTGTTAAGCGGCAGACGTCCGATTGGCAGTGACAGAATGAAGAGATTGACCTCTTTTGAAGAAAAGCCAGAAAATTAAAAGACCAACTTCATCACTGCATTTTCCACGAAGCGTCCACAAGACAACGAAGTTGCCGTTATTATTGTTAGATCATCGCTGCCGCAAACTATACATATGCGCCATCAACTTGGCTTTCCGACGAAAAAAAAACATCTGCCTTGGTCTTTTATTAAATAGGTGAAGTCATTCAATAGAGCCTCAATTCGCACCATCGTGCTTTACAACCCAATGAACTATAAAGCAATTGGAAATTTGATTGGCTCTTGCTCAAGTATCATGCGAAGGCTGTATTGCTCGACCCAGGGCCAAGAGGTACCTGGTTTGATATTATAGGATTCGAATTAATGGAGGTCACTAAGAGTGGTATATATAGTAAACATATCTAAAAATGTAACTGCCGTAGTAACCCGCTCTCAAATATGCTAGACACTCCAATAGTGTAATGAAAAATATACGGAATCCGGTCCCAAAAAAGTTCGTATAGCTATAAGCGTCCGTGCAACATTCGTTTTAAATTTAGAATCGCAGTTGATGAATTGCAACTTGTAAATTCAATTATGCGCTAATTCGTATAGAAGAGAAATTTGTGATACAAGACCGGGAGAAAATTTTAAGTATGTGTTAAAATTACACCGCTGGATGCATGTTGAAAAGACGGATGGCGTCACAGTATTTACAAGTACGTCACAGTTAGTAATTACATATGGTAGCCGTTCATTGGTCTAGATAAATATATTTACTTCGGTTTTTTACTTTCAACTCAACAGGTTAAAAGCCGTAACAAGCCTTCCTTCTCAAGCAACGTCCTCGCCCATTAAGAACAAGCGCACCGAAGCCCTCCTAGAGAGTGGTAACTATTACCAATGGGAGTTCAACATGAGAATGACCCTGGCGCGGAAGGGTCTCTTGGGACACATCATGGCCGTCAAGGAAGAGAAGGACGTCACGGAGGCGTGGCTGGTTAATGATGCCAAGGCGCTAGGCATCAT
>RCHQ01000420.1:0-22584 GCA_003676415.1 Plasmopara muralis
CATGATATGTGACTTGTTGCGCGCCTTGAAAATTTAGTCGGATTGAGTCGATTGAAAAGCTTACTAGAAGCTGAAAATCTCATTGATACATTGGTTTGTACATGTATCGCCATGTCATTTGTGATGTTTAAGCTTACTACTTTCTCCAAAAAACTCACTATTGAGGTGTGGCAAGTCTGACAAAGCTATTCAATAGCTTTGTCCAAGAAAATGCTTGAATCTGCGTATCGTGACTATGTGAATAAAAAAAGTCAAGAAATCAATTAAGCCTTTATCCCTGCTTTGCTGGGAACTTTTTGCAAAAAAAGGCAGAAATAGCAGTCGCCGTTTCGTCAGCTCGTACGTGCCTTGATTCGATGATACCACAAACAAAACCTACAACGTCAGCAGTATATGAATTGAAACCTTTTATAAGAAACTCAAATCGTCAATCTGTCGTTTTGTATTTAAAAGTCTTCCAATGGTTCTACTTTAGTCCAAGCGGCAAGGTCCAATTAAGGCCAAGCTTTGTTGCTTGGCCACACGCCATCGACTGCTGTTTTTTAATGCGCCAGTACATCAATGCTTCTACTTATACTTAAGCAAGCGTTTTTAATGTTGATATGCTGCTGCGTTCGACGACAATAACCAGGCGAAGGAGTATAAGTAAGGATTACAAACGTCATCGGTACATGTGTCGACATTCTCCCTTTGAATTTTGACTCATTAAAATGCTGTTTGCTAAGGCGGTTTGACGACTTAGTGGCAAAGCACAATCTATTTAAGGTAGTAGTAGGTCTCACACACACTTATCAACAGCAATTTCACTTACGTGCAAGAACGATAAACCCGATAAACGGTATCAAGCGCGGTTGACCATCCGCAAAAGGATCAGCACATTCGACCTTTGCGTCTTCTTCCTCGCTGTAAAAACTTTTTCGAGCATCTTTTTCCAGCAACTCAATCAACGTTTGCTCTATCTCTTCCTTAGTCAGTCTTTCCAAGAACTTGATGATAAATGGGTTACTCATGTTTCCCTGAATCATCGCTTCAGGATCATCAAACACAATGGTGTGGGTCGTGGAAAACATCTTTACGTCTTGAAAACCAGCCGCTTTTAGCTCCTTCAGCATCCTCTCTCGATCCGTACATGCAGACAACGATGGCCTGTCCATTGCTTCTCCTTCACCTTCTTTGGCATTGAACAAGTCGGTTATCTTGTCAAACCAGACTATCTGGGAGCTCTTTTCGCTCCAAGTCGTGGCAACCAGCAATCCATCCTCTTTTAGCACTCGATATGCTGTCGCCCACCCTTTTCCACGATTAGGGAAAATGCCCAAGGAAAAGTTGGATCCAATCATATCTACCGATGCGTCATCCACTTCTTCCAGCACCAACCCGTCACTCTGCAGCGTGCTGAATTTAGGTGCAAACGCAGCCATCGTGGGATCTTCCGTAAGTTGATCTCTGACTTGTTGCAACATTCCTTCGGACAAGTCGGTGGCAGTGATGCGAATTTCCGTTGGGATAGTGAGGTATCGACGTGCAAACTCGAAGCTCAATACTCCTGGTCCGCTACCAACATCCAAGAAGTGAAATGGCTCGGCGGAACTCTTGGCCTCGTGCTGCTGAAGCTTGTGCAAAATTGCATGGTGCGCAATTTGAAGCGAATCCACAGCCCAACGATGCGTCAGTGATGTAAATACGGAGCTATATGTCTTGGCATGCGCGGACCAGTTGGCGTTTGTGAAGACTTTTTCCATGTCGGCGGGGGAATTGGAAAAGATACAACACCTAATCTAGTTTTAATTGTGTACTGAGCTGTTATTGGGTATCTCGAATAAATTATGTAGCTGTCTGATGCTCGTCTGGATTTATACAGTCATGGTGTTGTTTCATGCCAATGCATTGCGTTGATGAAGTAAGATAAAAGCACGACATTGTTACATCTGAATGCTGAACGTCCTTTGCGGCAGAACTTAATTTTTTTTTTATTGAATTGTAATGCCCCATTAAAAAAATCGACAGCTACAGTCTCTACTCGCTGACGACAATGGCCCAAGAGTGGGGTAAATTGCTAATTTGTGCTCGCACATAACATTGCAAATTTTGTCACCAGCTTATAACATTGTGATTTAAGTCACGAGCTCGTCACCGCTCAAGTAGAAGATGCGTGAGTATTCCGCTATTCCCTCTTGTGTTTCGTCTGTGCGCTTGCTCTCGCCAAAGTTTGTTGCTTCTTTTTTACTTTTTGCATTTCACAAAGCAGCTATAATGTATTTGCAACAGCGCACAATTTCAATCGTATAATTATTGAGGCACGTGTTATTAAAATAGATTCTTGCAAGCTTAAACTAATTATTGGCTCCATGGGGATGTTGCTGCAATTGTTTGTTGCACATCTTACAGCATTATCACCAACACCGAATGGCAGAATAGAAAAATGATACAGCAGACGCCAAATAAGATCGCAATCTTGTAGACTGCACAATATCAGCATTCAATAACATGACAAAAGCGAAGAAACAGTAGCAGCGAACGCACCGAGTAATTCATCGACGGCGGCGTCACCAGTTTGCCAATGCATCTCACGGTCTGTCGAAATGGCCACCAAAAAGGCTGTAAGACCTGAGAGCAAACACAGTAGACCGTTCCAAAAGAAACGACTCGTTACTGAGCTATGCGTAGCAATAAGCCATGTGACAGTTGAGCTGGCCACAATAGCAACAATGGTTGCCAGACCATCTGATGACTCAAATCGAAATGATGCCAAATCCTTTGCGGCAAGTCAGATAAAAAATAGTGAGTTTCTGATGTGTCAATATTTAAGTATAAGACCAATAACTTACTTCAAGACCTGTCAGTGGGCTATTCGGAAACATTGCAGTTTGAGCATGAATAAATAGCAAGAGGAAAAATAGTAGAATCGTGGCCATCACAAGATTTAGCCCGAGACCACAAGTGGCACTCACAACGCTTGATAAGCAACCGACGACCTTCTCCCTCCCCGACCTCACGAGACCACCTTTCAATGGAATCTCATGACGAAGTAAATTCTTGTCGGCTCCGCCACTCACCAAGTAGAGATAAGGAGCATTCTTGTCAACTGACGGCGCAAAGCTCATACCAGTAATAGCAAACGAATGCTGGCTTGTCGACTTGATCGTGTATTGTTGCAATGTGGACGCCAAAAAGACCTTCATTTCACCCGTGACCGCGGCTGCACATATAAAACAGTCATCCTGACTTACACAGAGACTTGCCACAGGTTTTTCCCCCGCAATAGCCGCTTGATCGACCACCCAAGACCAGTGTTCCTCGCTTTCCTGTACAATTGTTTCCGGTTTCCACTTAATTAAAATTGAATCACCACGCGCAGGAGTTAGCATCGTATATAGTCGTCGTCCACTATTCGAAAAGCGCACACATCGAAAAATGTGCTTCCGTGGTCCAACAATAGGCTTCATTGGCAGTCGCTGGAGAGCAATATCTAGTGCATCGTCTTTAGAGAGTTTGCAAATCGGTGTCACCTCGGCAAGTCTCCATAGATGGCACGATTGGTCATCTGAAGTGGAGGTTACAAGATTACGATGGGAAAGATCGACATCAATGTCTCGAATTCTCTTAGTATGTCCTCGATATTCCCTCGTTAAAGTAACCATGTTGGTACCACTAATGACACAGTCTCCAAGCTTTGGTCGCTCCTCAGTCACCACGTTGGCATGAAGATCTCTCTCCTCTGGTACCGCTAGAGCTTTGGCTGTACCCACTGCCTTTTCAGGCCTAGACGGGTCTTGACTAAGGCGCCAAATCCGCACCACTCCGTCTTCTCCACCTGTTAATATGGTAGCATTTCCTACAAAGCGAGCGCAGGATTGCGAGCTGTCTTCGTCGTGAAAGTCCGTGCGGAATTTGACGAGCAAAGTGATGGTCTTTTCCTTCAGGTTCAATGCGTAGACCCAGCAGCCAGCACTAACGGATACGGCGATGAGCTGGCCATCGTGTGAGAAGGCCACACCAGACGCCAACTCCAGTCCCGTGTCGCCCGATATCTGTTTGCTAAAGCCTGTCGGGTCCGTGTCCGAAAGCTGATAGATGTCCTGCAGAGTGATGGTCAGATAATGTCCAAGTGACCTGAAAAGTTTGATGCAGGACTTACGACAGTGTTCTTAATGCCGGATTTTAGTGAGCCACCGCCGCCACAGATGGCGAACAAGCCACGGGCGTACGACAGCCCCATGATCGGGTATTTTACTTGCATCGTGCGCGTCAATTGCCTTTTTTGTCGGTTCAATGTTGCTTATTGGCCACGCGGCGGGAATTAGTCATAAAAGCGGTGCAGATGAGTGACTTTTGTGTATATGGGTTTGACGGTATTTGAAACGGATAGACTAGTTACATGTGTTAAAAATTGTGCTTGTAAAATGGTATCGAGCAATTTGTGACGGACAAAATATAGGTGGAAGCGACTTTGACCACAAGCGATGCCTATCTGTACTCAAACAGAAAAATATATAGCATAAATGTGTCGGTAATTTCAACAGGTGCTTCAAAGGTTGCTTTATCTTATTAAATGTTGAGACCCTAAATATCAAAAAAATCAGAATTTTTGTCACATATTATTAATTGGAGAAATGGCCGAGTGGCGTTACAATGTATAATGATAATTAAGAAAATAAAAGCCAGCGGCCAGCTCTAACTTTTTTCTCTCTAAAGAAATATGGACGTTATTTATAGAGCTGTTGCTCTTTCGAATGAAATGTATAATTAGTAAATACTTTTTGAAAAAGTAACTCGATTTATTTTCTTTGCATTTTACTTATTTGACAAATACAGAATTTCGAGCTATTTTCTCAAAAAAAAATATTTCTAAACACTTTCAAAAAGTTAAAAGTACTCAAAATGCTTTGAGCGATAAAACATTTGTAAGATCAGATGTTTTGTGTTGGAAATGCACTGCTACTACACGGTGACGTAAATTACTCAAGACGGATCACTGCGAGTGAACGAATGGCAAAATAATCGTCGAGTAGATAGCCGAGATTCTTACGAAAAGTTTAGTATACTCACTTCGGCTTGAAGCTACCAAACCATCACGTAAATAGTCGCAGGCTACACCGTAGTAACCTAGACCATTATGACCAAGCTTAAGAGTTATTCTGAGTGGTGACAGCTGTATGTGCTGGACTTACGATTGAGGATGACAATCGCGAGGAAGGGGCTCCTGGCGCACGTCATGGTACTTAATCCTTTGAGCGAGACCACGAAGGCGTGGCTAAAAACGATGTAAAGGCTTCACACAGAGTATTGAACTTCAACACAAAACAAAGATAAGGTCAGCTTTTCGAGCTATAGGTGAAATACGGAGCTCCTATAATTATTCCGTGCTCCACAACCGGGTAACGATGACTCGCCATCTCCACAAATCTGAGATAGAGGGCAATACAACCATGTCAAAGCATTTGGACAGCTCCAAAATATTGGTGTTGAACCTTTAGAGCCATTTGACTAGTCGATACAGCTAGTGAGGCTGTTCACTAGCTGAAGAGTGTGGCTGTTTAGAAGCATAACTAGCTGTGCCGACTAATCAAATGGCTCTAAAGGTCCAACACCAATATCTTGGAGCTGTCCAGCTGATTCCAATTATTGTGGAAAACGCAAAGAGCATCACACTTTTTCTTAAGTCAAGAAGAATTTACTGATGGAATATAAAAGGCTGGTAAAGAAGGAGACCACAGAGCGTGAGTTTATGGAAAAAGGACGGTAAATTTAGGGGGCGCAAGCGAAGCGATTCACGCTGGAATGGTGATGTTTTTGAGGGCAAGTGCGTCAAATGTAATCAGGTGGGGCACTCAAAGCAGAGCTGTTCAGAATGGAGTGGTTATTGAAGCTGAGAGTTGGTATGACAGACGAATGATTGATAGTGGTGCGACCTCGCACCTCTTCGCTAAGCTTCGGCCTCAACGCGACCATCACAGACGGAAAGAATTTAAGGGTGGCGGGTTTTGGACGGTCAAGCTGACCAGTCTACATTTAGCTAACACGCATGATCCAAACCTGGCCGACGAAACAAACGTTTGTCTCGCTTAAGGTCTTTGTGGAGTTGCTGACAAAAGCCACGGCTACAACGCTAGAGGGATGCTTTTCAGGCGTCCTACCGGAAACCACGAATTTCGTTTAAAAGGATACAAACAGTGAGCTGTTGGTCAAACTTGCAAGAGTACACGGCCCTGACGTGTCGTATGCGCTGGCAAGTAGATGCGGTCAGCCAAAATAAGTTGACTAATGTTCTATTAGGAAGCAGCAGATAAGGCTACGCTGTATTTCCTGACGTCCAAAAAGGATTTGGATGCTAATCTAACATTTTTTGACAGTACGGAACTATTTCTTGTCTTCGACATGAACCAGAATGACGCATACCAATGCTAGAAAAACGCGGGCCCTAGATAGATGGGCGACTATAGAACATAGATTTCAACAGCCCAATCCCGCACGAAAGGCGTTTGACTCACTCATATACCCTCCCGTATATGCCGGAAAAATGAAAGCTATAGAAGGCACCGTTCGTTAGGCGTGGTGGTATAGTCTTAGCGGGTTCCAAAGCTCTGCAAGCTGGACCGCCTACCAAAGACGCTCAAGATAGCGCTATAAATATGGTTACCATGGAGCTTCGAACTGCGCAAAACACAGGTTTGCAGCGGTTCCATGACAAGGGTGGACAGCATAGAGCACCAGGAGCAGTAAAGATAGCTCCACAGAAAGAGAATAGGGCGCATACGTTTTGTGGGTGTTAAAAACAACTTTGTGGCTGGCAACTAAATTATCCACAATATAATTGGCAGTATAATTGGTCACCGTGTCAAGGCAGGTTGGCTTTAATAGGAGGCAATGTAAGTTTTTGGACCTCAAATAGCTCGGCGCTACCGAACTTTTGGTTAAGTTAAAAGCCAGAAATATACAAGAGGTGGTGCTCCATGATGCAGTTAGCGCTGTACGGTCTTGTTTACAATGCTATCAAATGCTGTCTATGAGGCGACCATCGCACCTCTTGCCTATTATTGTCTCAATTACAGAACCAATATAAATTAAATAGGAAGCAACTTAGCATTTTTCGTAAGTCTTTAGCTATGTGTTCGCCTATGTAATACTACGTCTAAGCCCTACGCTGCGATTTTACAATTAGCTTATAATTGTTCAATACTATCACGTTAAAGTTCACCCTTGTGTCCGAATAATAAAAGTAAGGGAGAATGAAAAAAATATACCTTGAGTCACAACTTTTCTACCAAAATGAAAAAAATCTACCTAAGAAGTACAATACCTTTTGAGAAATAATATATATATACCTAAGCCACTAAAGAAAATATACTTTCATACTGCGCATTACTGGTGCATCGACGCTTGTTGTGTCCCACTTGACAACAGCTGCCGCATCGGAAAAAAAATTTGGCGAGTCAACTTCTGATGTAGCACGCTGTGATTCATTTGCTCTTTTTGGGTCGATCTTTTCTTGAACGAATTTGGTGGAAGATGCTCACTCTTTACCAGTTCACTTTTTTTCACAGAAATGGCTTCACTTCGAGTGCTTCATCATAGGCAAGTAGATACGTCTTGGTTGACCACATATTCCCAAAAGATAAGACAGCTGATCCAAAAACTTGAGTGCCGCTATGAGGTGTCGACATGGAGCATTCCTATCCTTCACATAACGGCATGTGCAGGTACCACTACCTCAAAAGCATACTCCATTGGTTTGTTTTTTTTTCAATTTGGACCGACACAACAAACGATGTAGGTGAAGTTGTTCATACTTGAATTGTTTTCTTGTACATTTGTAACATTAAAGTGATGCAACTGGCAGCATAATGTATGCGGTAAAATTACTTTTATAGGAATAAATTCTCTATTTTAATTTCTCACGTATATTTTTGCCATTGTTGCAAAAATATTTATTGCTAGGTATATTTTCTTGCTTTTTCATCAATTTTTGTGTGGAGGAGTATTTTTTCCATTTAATTTGAAAAAAACTATATTTTTTTATTCTTCCTAAAAGTAATGTAAATAAAGCAAGCACCAACGAGATCTTATTACGTAGGATAAAGTGCCCAGAACAGCGTCCCACATGTAATTCTACCTCTCCGTTGCAGTTGCAATAGTGAGAGAAGCTTCATCAACGAGCACTGCACTGGCTACGAGCACGCAAAGCTCGTTGTCAAAATTATTCTGTTTGTGCGTCCCGGCGACTAACAAATTTCGAGCTTTTTTCCAAGACTAAGTCAGATCACTTTTCAAACAAAAGACGTGTGAACATCGTAACCTGTTACTTACTACTTACTGCTGCGTACGTGTTCTTTGTTAAGAGCACATTGTCAAATATTACATGACAAACTCCACACGTGCCATCATTCCATTTTCCAAACTTTATTGCGTTTAATACTGTAGTAAATTTAGTTACATACCACACTGCAACTATAGAGTCCGCTGAGATTGAGTAATTACCGTGTCGTTGCATTCTAACTTTATCGCGAGCAAACGATGGTTATTGGTCGAAGTGTGTTCAACGCACTCATAATGTAAGCTGTCAATATGGTAGAGAGTTACTAGGAGTAAGTCTAGACCCGACGGATACTTTACTGCTTAATGGAGACCGCAGTCACGTAGATAGCCCGAGAAAGAGCACAACGTGGAAGACTTGTTCACAATCGATAGTGTTGGCGTAGAAAAATATGCCGTAGTCAATTCCTCGCTTCCATGTGAGTCCAGGTCCATCTCGACGAAAGTAAAGGTGCTATCTGTACCATTTTCTCGCTCTGAGAAAAAAGGAACCTTGTTGGATCGAACACTTCTAATACTGTCAAGTAGCAGCATAATTGCTACTTGACAGCGGCCCAATAGTGGAAGCATTTTGGCGGACAGTTGATTGTCCACCGAGAGTTTTGCAAACATCTCAATTGCGCTATTGTCCCGGCAGCATCTTTGCTGCCCCATTCCATGCAACCTTGAACAATTGTGCTTCAAAGTTCTTTTCATTCCGTTGTGCCATCACCATCAGGTCTTTGATGAATTCTGAGATTCCCAAACTCGAATAGCGACAGTCTACACCATTAGGATCGTAGTCGTCCTCTCATAAAGTCAACTTCAGGATCTGTAATCAATCAGAAATGCTTTGCACTGCAACAACGCTACCGCCATCTTAGCCAATTATTTATGGCTTCAATCTAAAATGAATCGTGTATTAATAAATCTCAATACTATGCATAATTATTTATTTCCATTTCTCGAAGAATGCCTCACACGAACGCAACTTCTAGACCATTACCCCGTTCAAAAGTGGATAAATCAGCGCGGGTTACATGCTTGACTATCGACTCACCGTACGCAGCTCCAGTTCGAGCCCGAACTGGAAATGTCGAACACTGTGATAAAAAAAAAACTTCTGTTCGACCACCACGCCCTTTTTCGGCCTCGCTAGTGACCTCAACGGCAAGTAGTCGACTGGCGCAGACATCACTGCGTCCAAGCTCTGCACGACTAAACCGGCCAATAAGTGCAAGTCGTGCACGATACATGAAAGTCGAATCGATTGCCTTTCCGATGCAAGATTCGTTTTCAAACTCACGTGACCCTTGTCTGTCGCCACCTTTTGAAAAGTCCAAGCTTCAAATTTTGCGTGAAGTCGATTCGACAGCAATGCAAGTGAAACTTCACGCGCTTTTGGAAATGTGGGACGAAGAGCAACCTTCTTTTCATTCTACTGCACTCTTTTGCGAAGCAATGTACAAACAGGCCACAGCATTGACCAGCACGATGCCTCGTCCGAATGCCTTCGTTTCGGCAGTAGCATTCACTGGTCTTTCTCATATGGGTAGCCTTTTTGCCAACGAGTATCCCTTTTTAGTGCAAATGATTGATGAATTGGGCACTGCACTATATTCGAACTTTTCGGACCTTAAAGACATCGGAAAGCTTGAAACCAATCGCTCCGCTCTCTTTTACCAACGTGGTAAGCCTTGGTTCCAAGACATGATGCGTCAAAATATAGAGTGTGAGAGCCTTCAGAACTCGGTCGATGGTCTGAAAAACGAGGTTGAACGACTACAAGAAAGGCTCCAAGACGCTCAGTGTGACAAATTGAATGCAATTGCAAGTGTCGCTACTGCGCATGCATCTTCACAGTGCGATAAAATTGACGAATACAGCCATACCCCAGTGCTTCAGCTAGGAGATTTGAGTTCAAAAGCACAAAGTGAAGAGATTTTGAAGACATTTTCTGAGTTATCGGACGTAGACGCGCATCATCAGTTGTCGTTACTTTTGGAAAATGCAGTTGAGCGTGAGATGACATCGCTTCCTGACGTAATAGCTGTGAGTATAGGGGACATGAGTGAAAAACATCGACGAAAGTTTTTACGAGAGTGCTTTGATTACGTCACATCTAGCGAGCTTTATGATGCTATACAAGAACGAGACGACCTGAATGATGGCACTCGTTGCCAGAATTTAGTGGAGGATCTAAGCAAGTTACTGCAGATGCAAGAACCTCAGAAACCCAGTGTTAAAGTGGAATCGGATTTGCTCGCGACAGGGTCTCAATTTGATTCTGAAGAGGCTCGCGTTGGGAAGAGAGTGCATGAGTTAATGGAGTTGATTCAGGACGTCGCTACCGAAGTATCGTTTACAAAATCAACGCACAAATCAATCTTTTCAGACTCAGTACTGGAGCGACTTTGTGAATTTGAAAACCCTACAAAACGCGCTAAGATAGAGCAAGAAGGCGGACGACAGAAGTCTGAGTGCGAATGCACGTGTGGGCGTCATATTTTGTCCGACGACGAAGAAAACAAAGAGGACGACTTTATAGCTGAAGTACCAGTCGATCCTTTGACGGATGAAAACGCAAAGAAGTATAGACCGCGACGGAAATCGACGTTAAAGCATCCTTTGTCTACATTACCGGGACGTCGAAAGAACGCGATTAGTTTCAACACTCGTACCGACTTGCCACGCAGATCGGAGTCTCTTCACGTTCTTTCGTTGGCCGAAGTGTGCCATCTCCTGTCTGCAATTCTTCACCTTCAGTTTTCGCGAGATGCCACTGACCTTGTGAACGCGCCGAGTGCTACCCTTTTGTTTGACGATCGGTATAAGTTTTTAAAACAAGGCGCTGGCTCGATGACATTTAAGGCTCTCGCAAAGGATTTTTTAACACGCAAATACGGCATCAAATCGATTGCTGTTATGTATACGATGCAACTGGAGCGATCGTTGCTGCATTATTCTACGAAAGACAGTCACGTTCGATGTACGCTCTTTAGCTGGTTCTTTGGGTCGGACACGACACGCATTCAGTCGAAAAATTATGCCTTTTCATTCTATCAGAAGCTTTTGAAATGCATCTTAAACTTGATTGCAACAAAAAAGAAATCCCGATCGAATTCGATTGCAAGCCTTTCGTCACCGACATCTGCACAGCCGCTAGCATACGGAGCTTTGATTGCAATGTGGAATGAGTACATTGGAGACGGAGAGCCGATAAAAATTCGAACGATTGCAACGTTTTTAGCTCTCGAAACCTGCAAGCAAGCTTTTCCTCAATCTATGCAACGTACTAGCCATTTCACGTCGTTCCGGGAGAAGCTCTATCGCCACAATTCGAACGACAAAACAATTGACTTGGAGAAATTTCTCGATATGGCAATGGTAGCGTGGCAATTGGCTTTTGATACTCAGATGCAAGAGGTGTCGAAAACAATTGATGAAATGACAGGAGCTCTTGACCTGGACGGTTTTGAACGATGTTTGTCGGCAAGTGGATTAGAATTTACGACAGGAGAGCGATACGAACTATTTGATTTGTTGACCCAAGAGGGTGACGAAAGTGTCATTGAGAGGAAGAAAATGATGCAATTTATCATGGAAGCCAAATATTTAAATCCCGTTGGAGCATAGCTTGGCTGGTTTAAAGTATTTTAAGTAAAAAATGTGTACTTGCGTATGTATAGATTCCTAGCATAAACTGAAGGCCTGAACAATGGTAGCTATACCCCCACTCCTATTGCATTGCCTAACCAAAGTTGATAAACGGCTGACCAAGTCCCCTTGCTTCCGGTTGTTGATGCTGTTGCTGACTCTG
This sequence comes from Plasmopara muralis, assembly GCA_003676415.1. NCBI lineage: Eukaryota > Oomycota > Peronosporomycetes > Peronosporales > Peronosporaceae > Plasmopara > Plasmopara muralis. The sequence goes on from RCHQ01000420.1 coordinate 12,113, forward strand.
ATGTTGCTGCTGATGATGATGATGTTGTTGCTGCTGTTGTTGTTGTTGCTGAAATTGTGGTTGCTGCTGAAAACCACCCTGATTCCTGTGCATGGACATAGGGTTCACCATCATGGGCTGACCCTGAAAACCTGTGGGAGGACCGCCTACGACACGACATATATAGGTCAGTACTCTCAAAATTGATCTACAAGTCCAACTTTCCATTGCGTACCCATCATCATGCCATTCTGCGGTAACGCAAACATTTGATTCTGCATAGGAAATCCCATCATGTTCGGCTGCATCATCGAATTCATAAATCCCGGTCCGCCCATGGGCATACTCATGGGCATATTCATACCCATGGGTTGTGATGTCATCATACCTACCCCACTCATCCCATTTAACCCATTCATACCGTTCATTCCATTCATCCCATTGGACCCAGTCATCCCGTTCATCCCTCTCATCCCGTTCATCCCATTTGGCCCACTCATCCCATTTGGCCCACTTAACCCATTCAGCCCATTTATCCCATTCATTTGCATCCCCATCACCGGTGCTGGCGTCATTCCCTGCTGAGGAGGAAAGGTATTTATATGCGATGAAGGATGGAAATTACTCTGTGGCTGTTGTGGCTGCGTAGAGGACCCAAAGCTTGCCATGATATTCGCCATTTTGTTCACGTGTTGGTCCACAGGAGCTGGAGGTTGCAAAACAAAGGCGTCTTTTGCACTAGTCTGCATGTTACTCGATCCTCCAAAAGAAGCCCATTCGTCCTGCTTCGGAGCACTTATAGCTACAGGTACAGGAATCTCCACAGGCTTTGGAGCCAATTCATTTGCAGGAGCAGGGGCACTAAACACATCAAACGTCAAAATCTCTTGCGTCACTGCAGGCTGCGGCGCTAGGACTTCTTTAGGAGCGGATCGCGAACTATGACTCGAACTCGAGCGTTCCTTCTCCTTGCGTCGACGTGGTTCTTCTTCATCTGAGCTGCTTTGTTTCTTCTTACGAGCTCCACGATCTTCAGTCTCCTGCGAACTATCGCCAATAAATCGCTTACGTTCATATTTGTCCCGAATCCAAATCTCCTTGTCCCGTACCGACGAGTGCTCTGTCGGAATACGATAATCTCGTGGCACCATGGCCTCATAATAGGCCTTTGCACGGGCATTTCCCCAGCGCTGCATCTGTTGTACCTGCTCCAAGGTCCACGAGTCTAGATTGACACTTCGCACAAACGTCAAGTGCACACCCAAGCTACGATGAATGCCTGAGCACGCAATGCAGATAAAGACGCCAAGATTAATAGATGCCCATCGGGGTCCACGGCAACCACAGTCGGCACAAAACTTGTTTTCCTCGAGCTTCGTGAGCTCAATCAGCTGTTTTTTAAGCTTCTCCTGCACGTCGGGCGCGTGGGGTCCTCCAGGGCGACTCATAGCGCAAGGGGCAAGAATGAGAGTGAGGTGCGCTTGCGGAGTGGGACGATAATAGAGCTGAAACTCCTTGACTTAAGGTGGGTATAGAATCCGACAAGTGGTTTATTATTAATGCTTTTAGTCAAATTATCGAAAAAGCAGTCTACGGCCGTAAGGAGGCAACAAGGGAGTTGTCGATGGTGGTTGTGGTAACTGGGAGGGCGAAGCAGAGGTTGTTAGCATAGAGTTCATGAGTCTTGTTAAAGCCGCGTCCCTAACGTGGCTAATGCTACAGCGGCTTGAGTCAGTGATCGTCACGCTGCCGGAAGGGCAGCACTTATCTCTGTCATGGCTATACTCCCAGAGCCTAACTTAGCACACACAACATTACAGGACGGATAATTTAACGAATGGGATTTAGAGCGCACACGTAAATGAATGACCGAGTATCGGAAAACAGTACTTGGACGCCTTCTTTAAGCAAAATTGATCCGGCTCTTTTATGCAGTGCACTGACAAACGTCGCCGCCGTACCAGGTCGCAACGCAGTGATAGCCGCCTTTGAAATTAGGAGCGCCGCGTTAACTTCTTTAGACAATAAACATTCACCACGACCCCGCCCACTTATTGTCATTGTGCAACTTGGTACATCACTTTTCTGCTGCCTCTACCACTCCCCCCTCAGTTCCAGCAATAATTTACTGGAACTGCCCTTCAAATACCTCACTATGCAACTGGGACAGGAACCGATGGGTATCTGGAAGCGACCACTCCTTAAACGCTCTCTTTGACGGGCTGCCAGCTCTTGCCATTAGAAGCGTGGCACAATGAAACGGTCCTCGTCAGCCAAGACTTGGAATAAGGCCAATAGAAGACGAATAAGTGTTTTGACTTCGGTACAAAAAGTCGGTTTGGTCGCAACGCCACAAGCAGGCAGCAGAAAGATATGCTGTCATCCGGCGTCGACCAAGCCATCGCAAAAGAAGATTTACTTGGCCTCCACGAAAGCCAATGTGCCGAAGTTGGCCTCTGCGATTATGGCCGCACCTATAACAAGGGCTATGCTATAAACGAAAGTTGCACCCGAAAAGGCTACACTTACAAGTAAGGCTACGCCGTCCCCGAAGAACTATGACTGTTGCGTGAGCGGTGAGTATGCAATTGTTCGAACACAAAGGTGAGAAATGCTCTGAAAGAGTTTTCCACTACCTCATTAATAGCTAAAGGAGGGATGTTTATTAGTTCCAAGGGGGAAATGCCCGGACTATGACGCCTTTGTTGCTGAGGACAACAAAGACGGAAGGTTTCTGTACATTTCTATGGGTGGAATCAGTGGCAAAAGCTGTCATGCGGTCTTTGTGACACGCCCACCGCTGTGTTCCGCCGCAAGTTGTCGTCTCATAGGTGGTCTACTTTCTCTTTGGAGAGCGGGTTTGACAAATTTAAGTTAATGAGCCGAGCAGGACATTCGCTCACCACGAGGTCCTTGTGGAAAGCACTTCTTTCGTGACATAGTTAAGCCATTGCTGATTCTCGAACTTACATTGGGTACGTGCGTGCTTAAAGCACCCATTCAAATAGCTTTAGAGAATCTACGCGAGAATTACGAGACAAGGATGGTTTACACGTTACTCTTGGGTATCACTGAAATTTATTTAAGATGTTGAAGCTGGTTAAATTTACAGAGTATTGCTTCTCGAAACTCAACTACCGCGGGTAAAATCCTTTTAGTCTCTGAGCTTAAACGACTATGTACCTACGTGGTGGGTTGAAGCCCGCCTAACCCAAAGATGGCTCGGCTTCGGCATAATGCCAGTAAAGCACTGAGAAAATAAGCTCCGAGCTAGCGCGCAGCCAAAAGACCGTGGCATACATATGAAGCGCATGTTGCGTCTGACTCTAGACTGCAAGGGCTTTCCGTCAGCCAAATCGAAGCCGTTACAAAAGCTCTTACAAGCTTTGTGAGACTTTTAGCCACGCCACTAAGGAAATGCTCCTGACACCCTAAAAAATGCCTCTTTTTTCTAAGAAAAGTTGAAATGGAAGTGCTGTTGATCTTGTCGGTCCTGGAGTGCCAGAGGAGATCCTTGCTATTATGCGCGATCGTGTATGCGCGCTTGAAATTGCTCTTTGAGCTGGCCCAGGCATTTAAGCCGCGGTCTTTATAAGGTGTTCTTAAATTTTAAAAATCAATAGAAGATGCCCTCCTATGACCATGTTACTCATAATATTTACTGTCGGTTCGACCACCGCGCGCTTTAATGCTACGTCACGAATCCGCGTTCCTTTCTTCGTCGAGAGCTTCAGGCTTGATCGGACACTCAAAGCCCACATACGCGGCCAATATGGTTGTGGCAACGGGTGATTATTGCTTGCCTTAGGGACACCCAGACTCAAAGTCAAGCCTGGGGTTAAGCTTTGTTAGCGCCTTAGTATTAGCACGAGACACGAGGTCCTGAGAATATTATTTTTCTCTAAGACGCCCTACGAACTTGTTCAGAGACGTCGAGATTATGTTTGGGTCGACTAATTCATGTTTTTAGGTCTTTACGAGGTCTAATCAGCGATGTTTATCGTGCTTAAAAATGTCAAACTAATTATTACAATGAGTAGTTTCTCGTATCGCACAAAAATTCTACCAGATTCAGCCGACACATTTCGATTCTCTCTCTTGTGCTCATTCAACAATTTCTTTTGTTTACATTAGGTAAATTCAATCGCTTACTTTGCCCTACTGGTTACATGAAGCCAAAATTTGCAAAGTTCGAAACAGTCTCTCTCGGTATCAAGTCGAGCGACTTACCACTCAAGCCATGGGGTGTTGCAGTATGTGCACGGAAGGGTCGCGATTTGAAAAAACTGAAAATGATGTAATCTATTGCCTCAAACTTGACTTAGACTGCATAAATTATTAATATAAAATAATATATATAAAAGAAAATATGATTTTTGTACTGTATAATATATAAAACATGTTAAATTATACATTTTGTGCCACAATAGCGAGCCGGTAATACTTGATGACTGACTTTGCACTCAACAATGCGTTTCAGGAATCTACAAGCCTTACATTCTCGCATGCAAATAGGCTTAGATACATTAGAGTTTCGCTAGCTCCTCAAAGCACGAATGCTTCTGAAATAAGTGGAGATTAGGCTCAAAAACTCATTTTTCCAAGTCTATAACGAAAGACCAGTTTCTTTATTCATATTGCTATCGGATACACAAAGGATCCGAATCAAGGCGGACAGAGGTATGTCACGTATATGGACAAAACACACCCAAAGAGTACCTTAAATGGGTGTGCGATAGTTCGGCGAGCCGAACGTCCTAACGAGCGATATCGACCTGCAGAGTAATAAGGTGATTAGAGCCCAATCTCGTAAATTGGTCGAATAGCTAGTATCACATGCTAGACAGCTTATATGGGCTCAGAAATATGAAGCCATGGGGTCCGAGCGGACACAGGAAAAGTAGAATCCGTTATGGTTTGGCGTACGCCTCGTTCCCAAAACAATAAGGCTTAGTGGTCAGAATAGCAAGTTATTTGTACAAGGATAGGTCTTGGCTATAAAGAATCTCGTAAGACCTCTGTCAAACGTATTCAAGGAACATTCAATATTTCTGGAAGGTCCAACATCGGCATACTATCGATAGCTTCAGAAAATCTTGAGCAGGCATCTGATGTGGCTTTGCCGAGCTAGACGAAGTTGCATAGCGTCGATTGCGACCCTTTTTGACTATGCCATAAAAAACATTAGTTTGAAGCACCGTGATCGAGAATGACTGACGAATACCAAGACTTGTTAGCAAAAGACAAATGCCAAAGTAATTCAAATTAATTTGCCTTCTTCGCACTTGCTCTTCAATTTCTTCACCTCAATTCATCGTTGACCACAGTATTATATCTTGGAGAGCGGTCATCTGTTTTCAATCGACATACATAATCCCTGATTACGAGTACAATTAACTCACAGATTTTGATGCCAGAACGATGCAACATTTTGTACGAAGGCTCTCTCACTGACCATCCTTCTTGTCATCGTCACACATGATGCAAGTGCCACCTGCAGTCTTGTTCTTCAACTAACGGAGTAAAAGAAACATTGAGAGCTGAAAGAAATTGAGGTCGTTTGCAATGAAGATGTGTCATTGCTAGATGTGTACAAACCCTAAAAGGTCACTGAAACGGAAGCAGTGACATAACCGCCACTGACATAGCAGATCAGATTGTAACAAGTAGATACAATATGCTGCCGCGTCTAAGCTTTACCATTTCATTGACCATCGCAACAGCTTTTCCGATTGCGACAATGCTTGACTTTGGACGTTGCAGAATAACGGTCGAGCCCATGATGCTAAAAAAAGGTGGTCACTAATTTTGAAAATCATGACCCGATCTGACTGAAGTTTGGTCATATATGATTAAAATACCTTAGAGGGCTACAGTCGCTGTCGTAATTGCGGAAAAAATATTTTCGAGCTGAAAATTAATACCTTAAGATTGGGGATAGCAAACAGTCGTTTATCTCCTGTGCTGCGTTACACCATCCCAAATGCTTTAGACGAATTATGCCATAATACCATGATCACATAATCTTGATTAAGTGTGTACACAATTGATGATAGGCAGCACGCCCCAGGTTTATGTGCAGATGGATGTAAAAAAAAATATTACGAGGGTAGTTTAGCTCTTTATTGCAAAATCGACTAATGGAAATGGTTCGCACTAATTAAAACATTAATAATTGTATGTGGAGGTATCTTTCTTAACCATATTTTTGCTGTTCTAATTTTTAACTGTCTAACCGACCCTGTGGCTCGAGCGGTTAGCCGTTCGACCCAGGACCGGGAGGTACCTGGTTCGATACCCATAGGATTCGAATTAAGGCAGCCGGAGAAAGGTCACTAAAGTCGACGAGCCATCACACCCGAGTGTGTGACTGCCCTACCAACTCGCGTCCGTCTGGGTTAAGGGTTGGGTGGGGGACGCCCCACTGACCGAAAAAGTCCCATTGTGTAATGAGGGGTACGGAGCCCGGACCCAATATGGGTCGGTTTGCTACCAACATCCCGCGATAGTGACAGCTTAATCCTAGCGCGTGGGTTCCGGTAGCTTAAATCTCTAATTTTTATCTGTCTATCAGCACCCGTTTTGACGACCGACCACCGTGCATTCGTTGCTAGATTTCCGAACCAAGAAATAGCATGACGTCATTAAACAGCGGCCGTGGTTAGCAAAGCACTCTTGCATTGGTCGTAAGCCAGTAATTACAGTATTGACCAGCTGTCACTTGTAGTAGTACTTCGAAGTGACGAAAAACACCGTTTTAACCAAGCCCTGTCGAGCCATTGAAGCATAATGGGTTTGATTAACACAGTACTTTGCGAAACAGGCAAGCATCAAGGTGATCAATTGCTGAGTACTTGAGTAGCAAAGCGCTTAGTGTCTCGAGGGCGAACGAGATATAAGGACACACACTGGACGAAGCACAAATTTGGCCGGTAGGACCTATGGAGCTAATGATAATCTCATAGGTATTGTATACTGTCTTACGGCGTATCAGTCCTTTATGTCGACTGACTCGCATCCCTTGCAGGATTTTCGCGGAAATCCGAAAAAAGTACACTGGCAAGCACTCTTATATTTTTTTTCTAACGTGTCTTCTATCACTGCAATAAACACAGCACTACTACCCTTAGAAATAATTACCCTTTATTAAGCATGTCGCAATAGCTAACGTAGCACGAAAAAACTTTCATGCCGAGGAATCACGATCTATCGCGCTTGACTGAGCGATGAGGGCCACATTAACCATATTCTAAAATGACCGACAGTGTGCTTCGGATCCCCGTCGTGTCTATTATTCCTGGCATTGGTGATGCCGTACGTCAGCAGTTAGCGTCACCAACAGCCACTTCGTCCGCCGCCAAGTTGTTTAAGACTGACAAGCTCGAAATTGTAGACCTGCCACTACCTGTCATATGTCCTGTCAGCGCCAGCAATAATTTTCAGCCTGAAGGAGCTAAGGGTTTTGTGATTTCCAATGCCCCCACATGGAAACTTGACCTCAAACAGCAGCGGATCCTCGAGGACGCCGAAATCATATTCATAGATGCCCACATTGCTGCACCGTTGCTGCTCGCGCCCAAAAGCAACCTGCCACTCGAGTTGCAGCACCTGTTGCGAAAAGTTCAATGGGTACAAGGCACTTATGCGGGAGTTGATTCGTATTTGAAGGTTGCGAAAGTCGAGAATGATCCAAGCTTTATCGTCTCTCGTGCGGGTGGCATCATGTCGACAGCACTGGCACAATTTGTGTTTGGTTACGTGATTGTCATTGAACGTAAGCTCTTTGAAGCTAAACAGTTTCAGGAAAAGCGCATAGTTGACCGCACAAAGCTTAAGTATCGACCGTTTCGGCAGTTAACCATTGGCATTCTCGGTCTGGGTAATATCGGACAAGAGATTGGACGTACGCTTAAATTATCTGGCTTCCAAGTAATTGGATTCAAGCGTCATGTAAGCGATGATGATGGAGTTGCACTAGCACATTGTGCTGACCGCTTGTCAACTAATTTAAATGACGTGTTGAAGCAAAGCGACTACATAGTAAATGTGCTTCCCAGCACGGATGCGACTCGCTATCTGCTGACGGAGAACACATTGGAGGTTTGTCGAAAGAAGCAACCTGTTTTCATTAACGTCGGCCGCGGCGATGTCATTTCAGAACCGAAAATCATCAACGCCTTGGACAAAAGTTTACTGTCCATGGCCGTGTTAGACGTATTTGAGAAAGAACCATTGCCGAAAGACAGTCTGCTGTGGTCGCACCCAAAGGTAATCGTGACGCCGCATATCGCCGGTACTGTATTCCCAGAAGACGTGGCAGATGTTTTCTTGAAAAATCTTAACCTTCGACTCGAAGGAAAACCTGTGCTTTACCAAATGAACTGGTCGGATGGCTACTAAGATAGCAAAGTCAATTCGTGTGCAGTTGCAATCGGAAGTAGCTACTTATGTTGAAGGGATATTCATAGATTTCACGTAAACCGCAACTTAGATAAAATTCCGATGAAATGGGCATTGTGGGGACTGTTTGTTTTTCGTCATAACCCCTGACATTGTTAAGATCAGCATGTATCTCGAGACTTGTCGTAGAGGCAATAGCGGTTAAAAAAGGCTGCATCGTGCAAACTGAAGCGCTGACACTTACCGAAAGTATTGATGTCTACATACTTTCATTTGTGACTATACTATGCCGACTAGATCCATCACGTGCGTGACGCTGATTTTCTTTCCGGACAACACGCCAATCAGTTTGAAAATTGGCCACGATACTACTGGCGACGCGCTTTAGATTCGGCAGTAGGATGTTTGACGGATGAAAAAAAGGACCAAATTTTGGCTTCGTCCAGTGTGGGCACTTATATCGCATACGTCCTCGAAACATGCTTAACTTCGCAAAATCACTGGTAGCAGTAGTAACAAACGCTCAATTCCTCAATGCTGGCGAATCGTAGGCATAGCATCCTAAGTGCTGGCGAATCATACCTGCTTTGCAAGCTGAACATAAAAGTCCTCGATCTCCAAGTTTGTGCTGGAGAAAAGTCTGATGCTTTCTAAACCCTTTTACAGCTAATCTATGCTGCGTAAAGTATGATTAGCCAAAAAACAGTCGATAAAGGTTTTTAATATTAATTACGACGAGTATTTTATTAAATCAAGTGTTGGGATTACACTTTAAACACTATAAGCACGAATAAATTTTGAGCCCCTCTTACGACCAGAAGGCGAAATATCACCGACCCGATCAGAAAGAGAAAATAGACGAAATAAAAATGTTTAGATTAAAGCGTAATGTGAAAATCGTAGAAGATGTAGGTTGTTAAGGTCATTTCACATCATCATTTTCAATGCTTACTCTTAATGCGAGAGCTCGGTCGTTTTACTTAATTTCGGCTATAACGCGATATTTACCTGTAATGATCAAGGAAACCGACGATGAGTCCGGGAATGGCTAAACCAGGGCTGGATCCATCGCCGGCGAGAACTGCTGGAAGCATTGTGCTAGGAAATAGGACTGTTAAGTTTACACCGCTGAATGCATGTGGATGATTACGGATGCTGATTACGGACGTAATGGGAGTCGTTCATTGGTCTAGATATTAGCGAACCAAGGACCTAAATATATCCACTTCGGTTTTTGCCATCTTCTCAACAGGTTAACAGCCGCAAACAACAGCCTCGCTTCACCACACCTTCACCGCGATGACTACCAAGCGCACCGAAGTCCTCCTAGGAGATGGTAACTACTACCATTGGGAGTTCAACATGAGGATGGCCCTCGCAAGAAAAGGGCTTCTGGGGCACATTATGGGCGCGAAGGACGAGAACGAAATAACGGAGACGTGGCTCGTGAATGACGCCAAGGCATTGGGTATAATTGCCCAGGGCGTCGAGATTCAACACCAGACCAAGATTCGGTCTGCTACTCGTGCCTTGGAGGCATGGGAACGCTTCGCGACTTCTACAATCGTTCCACCCTACACAACCGTGTCACGATGACACGGCGCCTTCATGAGTTTAAGATGAAGAGTGGCACGCGCATGGTGGAACATCTGGACGCGTTCGATGAGCTGGTCGTGGGACTCCGGACGACGGGAGAACCGGTGGATGAATCAAGACAGCTAGTGGTGCTTCTGAGCAGCTTGCCGGCTGGATATGAGATAATATCTTCTATCGTGGAGAACGCCAAGGACATCACTCTGATCGAAGTCAAGGAGAAGCTGTTGAAGGAGTCAGACAGACTACAGAAGAAGGAAGCAAGTGAGAAAGCGTTTCGAGCCACAATGATGGACGGATCAAGGGCAGACGAGGAAGTGGCCGCAAGAGTTACGCGCCACGCAAGGGCGGCGGTTTTCGGGGAAAATGCTTCAATTCTGACCAGACTGGTCATATGAAACGGGACTGCCCAGCTGCTGAGAACCGTTCCAGAAACCGTTCTAGCGGTAATGATGCAGTGTTTGCTGTGGGGGATGAGCAATCAGTAAGCTGGCTGATCG
>RCHQ01000421.1:0-22231 GCA_003676415.1 Plasmopara muralis
TAAGCTCGCGTGAAAATATGTAGCGTAAACAGCAATGTAATTTGATTGGAACAATACAAAAGTGATGATTGTGATTGACTTTGCCGATTGTTCATACGTTATATAATCGTACGAATACTTAATGTTCGGTGGCGTACTTTTAGACCTCCGGAGGGATGAACCTCCTTAAATACACTTCTTTCAAGAAAGGTTGTCACACCAAGGGCATACACAAGTTATATATATACTTGCACATGCACCAATGATGAATCCGTTTCGCTTACCGAGTTTCTTCCACCTCGAATGTCAGTGTTGATAATTTCGGCTTAAAACGACGACAGACACGATAGAACTTTGTTCACTATGGGTTGTTGTTCGAATACTGAACAGATTGGAGTGAAGGATGTGCATTTCCAAGGTGTAATTCCTTCAAATTCTCGAAAGTGCCGTGATATTTTTTGCACCTTGTTGTTCGCGGCTTTTTGGGTTGGCATGATCGTCATTGCATCGATTGGATTTGTGCATGGTGAACCTAAACGACTCCTGTATGGCTCGGACTACAACGGCCGCACATGTGGCACTGGAGAGCATCACGATCAGCCTTTAACGTTTTACCCTCGCATCACGCAGGACTTAATCGAACAATCATCCAACCCTTCGCTATCTTTCAATGATTTTTCTTTTTATGGTCTTTGCGTTGCGAGCTGTCCAATTGTTGGCAAGTACATTTGCAATGACGAGACTGAAGCAAAAATACAAGGCGATGCGTCGCTTATAAATGATGAAAAGCGAGAAGAGGAGCGTAAAAAGAGAGCTACAAGTCTCTTGGTCTTACCAAGCAAGAAGCAATGTTGGCTCGTAGCTTTGCCGAGCGAGCAAGTCTTTTACCGTTGTTTGCAAAGAGCTGAATCAAATTCAACATCCGTGGAGAAGTGTGTGGTCCCAGGCGATGAACCGGAATACTATGACAACGTAAATGGTGTCCAAACACCCAATGACAAGTGTGAGGTCAAGCACGTGATTACTATGTCCGAAACGGTGCAGCCGGCACAGAAGAATCCGCTTTACTCGACAATGCAGACGCTTGGTGCCACGATTGGACGTATCATTGGTGATTTACAAGAGACGTGGCCAGTCTTTATCCTCTACGGTGGAGTTCTCGGACTCGTCTTGAGCTTTGTATTCGTGATACTCTTAAGGTTTTGCGCCGGCTGCATAGTGTGGATCACATTGTGGAGCTTTGTCTTGCTGTTGCTGCTATTTGCTTTGATGCTGAGTACGAAAGGAGGCATCATTGGTAGTTCGGATCTGAGTGCTTTCACTTCAAAGACCGCTTCAGTTGCAGCGGCAGCAGGTATCAACTCGATTGATGTGACCACCACAGCGATCGCGTTCCCTCAGACGATGCAAGCTAGCCAAGGCAAACAAAAAGCTTACGCCGTGGCGGCTTATGTCACGTACGCATTGGCAGGTGTTGCATTTCTGCTCGTTTGCTTTTTTCAAAAGAAGATTCGCATTGCCGTTGGTATCGTGAAAGAGGCCTCACGCGTCTTGCAGCGCTTGCCACTATTAGTCGTATTCCCGATCGTTCCGTTCTTGATGCTGCTCATTCTATTTGCATACGCAGCAATTGTAGGAGCGTATATCTTCAGCTCTGGAGAGGTGCAATTAGCGTCGTTGGCAGAGAAAATTGCCGATCAAACGGGACAAAATGTATCCACGAATGCAACGACGGTATTGGCAAGGGTCAGTCCGAACCAGACGATGAAAATGTTGGTAGCGTACCATTTCTTTGGCTTCTTGTGGACTGCTCAGCTTATTAATGCTATAAGCATGTGCACCATTGCTGGCGCAGTAAGTCGCTACTATTGGAGTCATACGAAGACAAGTGACGAAATAGGTCGCTTTCCTGTACTGACGTCGTTTAAAAACTGCTTTCGGTACCACTTCGGATCGCTTGCATTTGGAGCTTTTGTCATTGCTGTAGTACAATTTATCCGCGCTGTGCTGCTGTATTTGGATCATCAAACACGAGACATTCAACAATCGAATGTAGTCCTCAAGGTCGTCATGAAGATTGTGCAGTGCTGTCTGTGGTGTCTCGAAAAGTGTCTACGCTTCTTGTCTAAGAACGCGTATATTCTGATTGCGATGAAAGGCCACAGCTTTTGCGTCTCAGCTAAAGATGCATTCAAGATCTTGTTTCTTAACATTGCACAGGTTAGTGCCGTCTCGACCGTTACTTTCCTGCTGTTAGGTGCTGGCAAAGTGGCCGTCGCACTGAGCTGTGCCATTGCAACTTTTGCCTATCTGGAAAAATACAATGATGACTACGGCATTGGGGGAGCTCACGAGCTGTCGTCGCCATTGGCTCCAATTTTAGTAGCACTGCTACTCGGTTGGTTTGTGGCTTCCACGTTACTTGGCGTCTACGAGATGGCCATCGACACCATTCTACTGTGCTTTTGTGAGGACAAGGAGATTAACAAGGCGTCGGGACAATACGTTATGGGTGATTCGCTCAAGGAATTTGTGGCTAGCGTTCCCGTTGGTACCAAGACAGGGGAGGCCCACGAAGTTGACGAAAGACGTTAGAATGAGTTGACAGAACAGACGACGTAAACATAGTGGGGATTGCAATCTTGTCAGTTCAGTCGTCTTCTTTATAATTGCTGACGCCTGCTATTACTTTGAATCAACGTATTAGCAAATAAGCGTGTTGAAACACTCATACTTTTAGACGCCTATCCACAGTATACATTTCCTCGGAAAGGCTGATGAAAATTTCTGTGGACTAATCTGGACGTTTTCGTTGGAAAAAAATCATTTTTTCAATTGCGCCTCGGCTTTAGGAAGGCCTTCTTTTTCTGCGTGTGAGCTTAAAATCAAACGTCGAATTAACCTGTGCATCACATTGATCTGCTTCTCCTTTGATTCCACCTGTCCAAAATTGCGGGGAAGAAAATTTATCACGGAATGCATCTGCGATTCAAGTGATTCAATTAAATGTGGGAGGGTTTGTGTGCCCAAAAGATTACGTTTTACTGCAATTTTTTACCCTTGAGTTTCACAAGCAGAAAAAGAGGCCATTTGTAAAGCTGAGGCGCAATTGAAAAATATTTTCTTTCGGATAAAGACGACCAGATTGCTTGGCGCGCCAATTGTGTTGTAGTTGGGTCTTGTACTCACTCACACTGTACGTCAGACCATATGACTACATGTAAAAAATTCCCCAACAGAGTGTAGATTACCGAATGTCTAGTTTTGTACCATTGCTTTATACATTTTGTATCACATACTGGTGAAATTTATCTATTGAGTCACCTTTTGTGATACTCGCTAATAATAATCACGCAAGTTAAAATACCGTTTTCACCCTTGCAAGCCCATAAAAATAATTCGACACACAGGCCGCTGCAAAATACTAACAAAGCGCTCGAAGTATTGTCACATTAGGCGCTCTAAATATATGTATAAAGCGCAGCCTTCGTTGGCACGTTTATGTATGTAGTCGGTAACTTTGCTTGGCGATTAAAAATAAGGACATTTGTGAGACGTTTAGACTCCTGCTCCTCATGCATATAGCGCCCTTTATAACGAGTGTCTATATCGACTGCATCTGCTAGCTTGACCTTGAGCAGTTGCACGACGAGCAGCACAAAAGACGACGTCTAATTGCTGCCCGTGCACGCGTCTACACACATCTTTGTTTAATAGGAACAGCGGTGGCGTGGCTGCCTGTACAGGTGTCATATGTTTAAAGCCTAAAGCATCGACACAGCGCGCAATCAATGTGGTCCACAGGAATACATGTCTTAATTAAGAGCATTACTGTTGTCAAGGTTTACCGGGTTTTAGCTCGGATTTGTGATATGTTTATTTCAGAAACCAACATTATACTACTCATAGTATCGCCATCGTATTGTACCAAAGCGTCCAGTACTTCACAATTTGCCTTTGATTACGCCTTTGCCCACAAAAACGCCACACTTGCGACACCGGACTAGCCGTTTTCGCGTTGTCCTTCATTACAAGCCTCTTGCTTCGGCTTCTACTCTTTGCAGTCGTCTCTGTTGCGCTTGCCTTATCGCCTTCGCGCCCTTAGCTCACCGAGCTGCTTGTCTTCAGTCACAAGCTGTTGTTACTTTCCTTTTATTTATTTACGCTCCCATATTGCCTCGACTTTTTACTTTCTTGTTGCTGTCTGATTCCTATTGTTCAAAGGGCTCGGTGGAGATACCTTAAGAACCTCACTTAAGGGTCTCACACTTGTATAGCTCTAAGTGGAGGACTGCAGTCATATTGAGCCGTGTATTTAAGTACATTTCACTCTATCCACTTTTCTCTTTGCTACCATTTCCCTAAAGCTAAGCTTGTATCTCATACTGTACACAGTCATTCACGTAGAAGTTCATTAGTTGTAAGTTGTATGTAACAATGGTGATGTTGCGTCCTGCATCTCGCCAATCTAGGCTCCCTCAACAGTTACCAAGGGAGTCATTGCTAAAGACTAGCGAGTTTGAACTTGCTCTTCGAAAATTTGACGCTTTACGTCATAAGGCGCTGGATGTAGCTCCAACATTGAATATTTGCATCACATCTGAAGTCTTGTCGACATGGTATCGAGCGTAAACATCTCGCTGAGGTGCTTGATGAACTTGCGAGAGACGATCAGCCCCAGCATAAAATAACGCTCGCCAGGCTCGTCTTCTCCAATACTTTGAGCTCACCCCAAATGCAGATATCGGCTTATGTGCTCCGCGTATGACATCGCGTCTAAGCTCAGTATACGTTAGCGAAATGCGCTCGGTATACAAATCGGAATTGCACGTTTTTCAAGGTGCGGATCTCAATACTCCGTCGATATGGTCCGTCTCCCACTATAGTAACAGATACTGTTATTTTAAGCCGATTTTTGGATCATGGAGTGCCGCCTACGTGGAAGAACGCACGTGGAAGAACGCACGTAGGCGGCACTCCATGATCCAAAAATCGGCTTAAAATAACAGTATCTGTTACTATAGTGGGAGACGGACCATATCGACGGAGTATTGAGATCCGCACCTTGAAAAACGTGCAATTCCGATTTGTATACCGAGCGCATTTCGCTAACGTATACTGAGCTTAGACGCGATGTCATACGCGGAGCACATAAGCCGATATCTGCATTTGGGGTGAGCTCAAAGTATTGGAGAAGACGAGCCTGGCGAGCGTTATTTTATGCTGGGGCTGATCGTCTCTCGCAAGTTCATCAAGCACCTCAGCGAGATGTTTACGCTCGATACCATGTCGACAAGACTTCACTCATTTAAAGTGTAAATTAGCGAATGTAGCTTCATTGAAAGCGCCGATCCTTTCTTATGCCTAAGATACGTCCAATCTAGCTTCTCGGACATGCAGACACACGTAAAATCGGCCTTCTCTCGCAGAAGCGTGCCGTATTTTTTGGACAAAGTCAAACACCAGCTGTTTACTTCCATCCCCGGATCACCCCCTTTGGAAGATTCAAGTTTTGTTGTTTGACAATAGTTTAACCCCGAGCTTGTTTCGTCAACCATAAAGCTGCACATTTTGATCGAGAAACACCTCGGCTAATTCGCAGTCACCAAGAGGAAGCGGCTGCGCAAAGGGTGGCTGAATCCTCCGAAGATAATGTCCCAGTCGTCTCTTTGGGTTCACTTCGCCCCTTTGTAAATCCATCCGTAAAAGTCGCCTAGACTCTTCTATGTAATAGTTAATTGTATCCCAGGTGCTATGTATGGATTTGATGCTAGTAACGTTAATTCAACCTTGTCGGATATTGACGCTACCGAACTCATGGGTGATGAAAGTGCTTTACCTGTAATAAGTCCAAGCACTCCATTATAGACAAAAGTAGAAAGCACTGTACGGTCGTTGGGTGCGGATAAATTTGAAACCTCAGCGTGTTTACATGATGTTAACGCATCGAAAGGCACAGCAAGTGCCAGTGACCTTTTTAAGTCTGAAAGTCCTTCATGATTTTAAGATTTACAACTAGCTGTTGCCCAATGGTAGGACGATCTTGGACGTTGCAGTGGGGAGACCGAAGAAGCTTGACATAAAAACTTTATGACAGGTCATTTTTTTCACATCTTAAGCAAAGTAGCTGGTATTGTTTTCGCGATGTGCGCTGACGTGACAGCAGCGACAAGAGTTCTTTCGAATACATCGACGGATTTAATCTGGCTTATTGGATCACCGTCCGCTTGAGCAATTAGTCACGGTCGAAGATAACTCTGCCTTTATACTCCCGTTCATGGCAACCGGTCATGGCAATCTCCGAACGCCTTGCTACATTGGCAAATTATGGCAGCGCTAGTCGTCTTGTCGCCGAGACTCGCCCTGGTACGAGTACGGCTCGATCGCAGTACATCAAGGTTCATCGGACTGCGAGTGAAGTAAGGAAAAATTAAAAAAATAGCCAGATATGTCAATTTGGAGGAATCAAAAATGGCGCCGTTTGAACTCTCAAATTGGAATTTAGTCCTTCATATTTTGGCACCTACGGTGTATTAAGACCCACATAACATTTTTACATTCTTGGAGATATCGCTTCTTTCGAATACTATTCTTTGGCTGTTGAATCTCTGTTCTTTTCAAACGACCTATTGCAGCACAAAGCAATGCCAAAAATTTTAGAAACTTTGGTCACAGTTGTTTAAGCTTGAAGCTGACGCAAATCAATCTTTAATTTCCCGCCTTCACCTCTGGACAGGAGGCGTTGACCTATAAGGCGGTTCCACTCAATTATGACGGGCTAAAAGACTCAGCATCCTCATGAGGGGTTCTCATCTTCAAGAATACTCGCTTCAGCTTAATTCCGGCTTTTCACTCAGTCAATAGGTTCGAGCCCTTTGACGTTGAGCGGTCCTGATATTGCTTGCAATTTAAGATATTAAAACTATACTATATCGAAGACCATTCTCTAGGAGTTAGTTATCTTGAGCACAAGATGCTGGTAATCATTCGATTCACTTCTGAAATCGGGTACTATACATGTCACTATACTATGGGTCAGCGGGGTGTCCAGCCCATTCATCCATTTTGGATGCAGACTGGCAGGGCAAGTCACACTTTTGGATTTGACTAGCTGTGATACCTCTTGACTGCCTTCGTATAGATCCTTTATCGGTCTCGAGAAGCGTGATTCGTGCTCGCGGAGCAATGTTATTACTCACTCGAGGCTCGAGATTTTGTCGGGCAAGAATTAGATGTCTAAAGCTGCAGCAACCCGTTCCGGAGCGTCATCATGGCGAACACCTTGCAGTGTGTCTTTCAATGATAAGGCGTTGTCTTGCTCACTCATTTCTCGATTAAAAGGACGAGCGCCACTTCTAGGTGAGGTGCACTCTCGTGCGACGCCAAAGCCAGGATTTTACCAGAATCATGTGAAGCGAAGGGTATATCATCACGCACGAGAGTTTGAGGCTCTACTTCGGCAAGACGTTGCAGACGCTATGATCAGCATCGTTGGCATGACTTCGCTACCCGCTGCAAGGTTGAAGATGGTGACCTTTGCGGGAACGGTGGTTACGGTCGCATAGTACAGCGGACCGTAGAAATTTTTGCTGGCAGACTTCAGCCGACCTAGGGTCACGGTTCACGCGCACAATGAATTTTTGAAGCTGTTGTGGCGCGCAAGAGGAGAGTACAGCTTTTTGTGCGGTTGCGTCTGGCACTTGAAAAGTAACCTATAATTCTCAGACGCTAATGAGGTGTAAGTCTCACATGTATCGCTTGAATTGCCGCTATTCTGGGTCACTGGTTGAACATGGCAGTACACACAAATAGTATGCGATTAAAACCTGGTGCCGTTGTTCATCAGGAAAAAGTGTTTGATCAAATCTCAAATGAGGCGTGGGTACGCAGTGAGTACAATGGTCACTCACGAGAACGCAGAAGTCAGCGCATGAACTGTCGTGTGTGTGGCTTAAATTTTCACGAATTCAGCCTTATGATTGATTGGTCACACGTTTTCTTCGGTACTTCCTTGTGAGCACTGGGCTATTTTCGAAACTCTTACGCAGATTCGCCTTTTGACCGTTGTTTGTTGCGTCAAGTTGCGCACACTTTGGCTTGACCGCAACGAAGCAATATTTGACATGCCGCCTTTTCACGCTTTTGACGACGATTTTTCTTCGCTGTCAACAAATGCAGCCAGTGATGACCCACGTACAAGTGAATGACCATACTTGACTCGAGTCAAAACTAAAGGCATTCAGTGATAAATTCGATATCTATTCACTTTTTAACGAATCTTCTTCCAGTTTTCACGGCTTCTCCTTTCCTCGGTTTACACTTGCGTCCCCCCGCGCTTCGTACGTCAGTCAGTATTTAATAATATATCGCCATGTGCGCTTCAACATGGTCTTTTGAGGGATGCAAAGTTGCTGGTGTCGACTTACCTTTATCTAGCTTCTGAATTCTTTTTGTCCCGCTTTTGGATTTGAGTCTATTGCATCGGTAAATGTATAATGATACGCATTCTTCCAGAGCGTTTAGTGGGTTTCGTGCGTGCCAGAGTTTCTTTCCGCATGTGTTGGAGGCTTATTTGCAAAACTGTGGAGGCAGCAAGTCAATTTTATTCGCCTTGATCCATGTTGATCGTTGGTGCTCGGCTACAAAAGGCGGATCATTAGCAAAAAAACACTGCATTTCTATCTAGCTAGAATACGGTGTGCTATGAAGGCGTGTCAATAATACAGGCCATGTACTGGTATGCGTAGTTTATGAAATTGCTAGAGACTCTAAACTTACAATTTCTGGAGGATTTTTACTTTTTACTCGAAATCAATGTACATCATGGCCTTGAAAGATCGAGCGTATATATTAAGATCCGTGACGCCGTCAGATCGTAAAATGGTAAGCACTGTGACGCTTAGTTAAAAAAAAATAAAACATATGATATGCTTCAGAACAATGGCTTTTCAGCCAAGTTCCTTTCGCGAACGAGACGCGGCTGGTAACCTTCATAAAGCTTTTATTTTGTAGAAGAGCGTACTTCTCTATGCTACGATCAAGACCGGGCGAGAAACTTTGACAAATAGGACTATTCTACCCTCATCGGACGTGCTGTTTGTAAAATAATAAATCTGTAATAGAGTGGCGACTTGGGTCGAAACAAGGTGGTAGGCGAGCTGCAAAGCCCCTTGACAGTTGCAACTGGGATCTGGTAACCCTTTCTTTCAATCTCCAGCATTGAAGTCAACATCATTGAGAGCACTCAGTCTTTTCAGTTTCAGACAATTGAGGCGTTTTGCATGGACATTGGGTCTGGCGACAATCTTGAGGATACTTCACGTCTGATAAAGCCGTAATGACAGCTTTGTCGCTATCTTAAGGCTTCATCACTGGCCGAGTAAGCCTAGAAAAAAGGCGAGTGCTCACTGGAAAGCTTGTTGTGCTCCTATTTTGGCAGGCTGCTCCGTAGTCTTGACCCATTTTCAAGTCTGTTAGGTACTAAAACATCTGTCCACCCAAAGTGGGGCCACATTTTAGCGACGGAAACGGGGATTAAGTTTCCTCTCTGCTCAAATGAGGGCTTGTCGAGGCATCATGTGCCCTTAAAAGTACAACGTACTTCAGGTCTTTGTCGACGACCCAGGCTAAAACAGCTAGATACACGCTACAGTGTATAATATCATCTGCCTACTCATAGCAATGCAACTGCGAGCGTTGTCGAGGAATGAGCTAATTGCCTTTGGCGATGGATAGTTTTAGCGCCACGTGCACCTGATCATCCGTGACCAAGCGGCTATCTCTACCTTGTTAATCCAAACGAGATAGTTCTGAATCTTCCCTTCGATTGTGGAAACCTTATAAGTTCACCGGCTTGGCCCCCACATTAGGCGCTACCACGGAGCCACTTAGGCGTAGAGTGCCTGGGTCTGGGATGCCTGAGCTCTAGACTGTAGAGTCTGCTCGTAGAGCTCCAACACCGTGATGCGAGCTGCTTGACTCCAGGAACGGCTGCACAGTGCAATCGTCTTCTCAAACCCATTAGAGCCAGCACGTCTCTCAAGTAGTACAAGGTGTTCGTCCGGCAAATGGTTCAGTCCGTTTTAGAACCTTTGCGAGGGCTTAGGAAGTCAATCAATCCGCAAGAGCGTAGGATTAAGTACAAACGGTATCAGGCGTGGCGAAATCTCACAGCACCTTGCACAATGGAGGCGTAAGGGAAAGAAATATACGGCGCTCATCCGCTCACCATCTTGACAACCGATGTGTGCAATGGATTGTAATTTCACGACTTTCTACTACTTTGGATGTTCTACTTGTAAATTGAGGCAGGAATCCGCTCGTTCGAAATACCTTGGTACCATAAACAGCTTTTATCGCAAAAACCTCTAATTACCCATCATACCAATATTAAGTAAATCACTTGTCATATGGAGCTTCTAATGCGTGGCCGCCAGGCCGAGCTAGTAGTGGCATTGATCATGACGGCGTACCTTTTCATCTGTCCCTATACTAAAGTCGAGGAGAGCTTTAATATACAGGCAACTCACGACTTGTTACTTTTTGGACTGCATCACGTGGACAAGTTTGACCATTTCGAGTACCCTGGGGTCGTACCGCGCACGTTCCTTGGGTCGCTCGCTGTGGCTATTGCGAGTCGCCCGATTGTATGGCTCCTTCAAGCGCTCGACGCGTCAAAGTTTTACCTCCAATTAGCGACACGTTGGGTACTAGGCATCATGACACTAAGCGGTCTCTTCTACTTCAGTGATTGCGTCGGAATGCGTTTCGGTCGAGACGTCAGTCGGTTCTTACTGCTTCTCTGTGCATGTCAATTTCATTTGCTGTTCTACATGACACGCACGTTACCGAATGTGTACGCACTGGTACGACGGTAGAAAAGTAGAACAAAGTAAAAGGAACGAAAACTCATCTAACGTCACCGTCTAGGCTCTTGTCTTGTTGGGACTCGGGTTTTGGCTGCAGGTACGTGAGGATCGGTCCTTGGTGGCCTAACGACCGTGCTAACTTCCTTTCATACGAATAGGGCAAATGGCGTCACTGTATCTTCGTCTTTACGTTTACGACCGTAATCTTTCGTGGAGATACGATCTTGCTGTTTGCCCCCTATATGCTCAACATGCTGCTCTCACGTCACGTTTCTTTCCATCAAATGGTGTGGTGGGGACTATCAGCGGGAGTTCTATCGCTCACGATGACGATTGGAGTCGATTCGTACTTGTGGCAGCGCTGGCTCTGGCCAGAAGGTGAAGTTTTATGGTTCAACACTGTCGAAAATAAAAGCAGCGAGTGGGGTGTGAGTCCACCGTTATGGTATTTTACGTCGGCATTACCACGAGCACTTCAGCTGACGATATTGTTGATTCCATTCGGTCTCAGGTACGTTCGAGTTTGACTTGAAGTATCTTGCTGGTGTAAACTGATTGGAATTGGAATGGTGGTAGTCCTCTGATCTCAACACTCTTCCAGAACCGCTCACTTAGTGACTTCAAGTGGGCAATCAAGTCAGCACCGATTCTTAATTGGAGCGTCGTGACGCTGGTGTGGCCCGTCTTCGTTTACTTGGGGCTCTTTTCGATTCTTCCGCATAAAGAGTTGCGCTTTATCATTAATGCGATTCCAATCTTGAATATGGTGTCTGCCGTGGTAAATACCGGTACATAGAGTGGAAGTTTACACGACTAAACCATTTTCTGTTCCTTTTTCTCTCGTACTAAGGGATTGGCAAAGCTGTACCGCAACAGACGAAAGGTACGCGATTGAGATGTCTATTTGTTTGTATCTAATGTAAGGTGGCGTTTGTTGATAGGCGTATCTAGTTTTTCTTGGGGCCATGGGTTGCCTAGTGATCACGTTTTTTGGCTCGGTGTTCATGCTTACAGCCGCTCGAATGAATTATCCTGGTGCGATTACTGCATTCTGTACAATGGCCGACGTCTGACAATAAAATTCTCTTTGATAGGTGGAGAAGCATTCAAGCATTTGCATCAAATTGCTTTCAACGAACGTGAAGTGCCTCGTACCGTTCATATTGACGTTCCTGCTGCCATGACTGGTGTATCTCGTTTTGGAGAGGAATTTTCCGCGTGGAGGTGTGTCAATTGTTGTGAAAATAGATCGAAACATACTCGTTTCATCTTAACAATCTGTACAGATATTCAAAGGACGAGTCGGTGACTACGATTCCGCAATTGGCGCAGTTTGACTATCTCCTGACAGCCACGAACGACTCGACACTTTTCGAAAACAAATTTCTATGCATCGCAGCATTTGATGTGTTCCAAGGTATTCAACTTGTCGACTATCGCATTAGTTTCCAAACAAAGAAGCTAGTTTATCTAATGCAGAAACAAACGCACCATTGATTGACAATTAAAGTTACACCGTAACATTGACCCCCTTAATGCAAAAAAAAATACCCTTTCGTTACACTCCCTTTATTTAAGTTACATACTGGACAAAAGACACAAACCGTTTAGTGACATATGCCCCATTTGGTTACGCTTAAGTTTTCGTGTCCTTTTCAGTGCATGATGTGTCGAGGGTACTCCTTGGGTACATTCATCCTGATCCCGACCAGGCAGATGCGAAATGTCCTCCGTCCTCATCAATACAGCGATTGGATTGATACGATACGCGGCATGTCGGGAGATAAAAACCTGTTCAAAGTGACACCTTGAATCACTGACATCGACACTAAAATTTGTCAAGGCTGGTGTCTTTGTGGCGTGTACAAAACCTTCATGTACGCGATTTGCCAATCCATCTGTGGCCAACTACTCGGAAAGCAAATCTTGTCCATTCAACTCATTCATTCGATAGCGTAGCGATTGGATGCACGTTTCAACAAGGTGTCGACTCGATTGAATCTAATTCGCATCGTTTGGATAAAGTTAGAGCTCTCTTTGCCATTGCTTGTCACATCCACAAAGTTGCATTAAAGCGGACCCAATGACTTCGTGATAAGTAAGTGCGTGTCATTGCACTTCGAGCCACAACGCATCTATTCCTTGCGTCTCGGTTTCAAACCAAACACCAGCGGGTAGAAACACCGATTGAGCCCGCTGAATGTACTTGCTCGTGAACTTCATTCGTCAGTTCTTGAAACATCTCTAACTTGTCATCAGGATGCGCTAAAGAATCACAACTACTCGACGCCAGACAATGAACTTTTGCTTGCTGAGCAACGTCTTGGAATTGCCACGAATCGGGGTGGAAGCACGCAAGAGGACATGCCATTTGTCTCGATTTAAGTCTCGACTTGGATGTCCCTCTGTAGTAAAATACAACCATTTCATACCGTCGAAATTGCCAGTCGAGTGCGGAGTTGTCTTGCGGACAATCCTCAACCTTGACGCTCTGACGAGATATCGTATAATCCACACGCAATGCCTTGGCAAATGGAACCATGAATCAGTCCGCGACCGGACGGGAAGCTGGAAACCGAAGTGGACAATTCTCTAAATCGCAAGCTTTTGCTGTCGGAACGGAATCGAACAAACGTACTACGACGTTGTCATCAATGGGCCATGATGTGGCAAAGGTTTTACTCCAAGCTGCGCACAATTAACACTTTTTTCGGCTGCTACAGTGAGCCCTTGGCTTCACTTTAGTAGCCTATAAACTGACATAAATCAGCTATAAATTCGGTTTTCGTCGAGAATGTAGCGTCTTCAACACCTTTATATTCTTGCGTTGTACGGTGTTTTTGCAGAATCAAATGTTCGACTGATGTTATGGACTGTCAAGCAATTGGAGTTTTCTTGAGTTGCGCGCGCTGAGCATCAAAGACATGCTCGATCTCTAATTCGTCTTCAGCATGAACTCTACCAGTCATGGCAAAGAGTGGTCACTTGGTCTCATAATTACTTTTTCTCTATTATCTATCAAAATATTAGGCTTCATATACATTTTTAAAGCTGGAACTCCAAATCGTACGACAATTTTTGACGTACTTTTGAAAGAATTCAAGATTTCCTCGGCACATTTGCCAAATTAAAAAAGAAGGCTATTTAATGATTGACCTAATGTCTTAACGGGTGTTTATTTTTCACCATTCATCGATGACTACAGCGAACACTTATTCTTGTTCTACCAGCCGAGATGATTGACACACACGAGAGTGAGGACGAAGTGTGGACTCGGAAGCAGAGAGGCAAAGAGGTAAGCGGTAAACGAGAGCTGTCGAGCAGAGAAGCGGACGACTATGGCAGCGGCAAAGGTTGAGCGGTGGTCAGCAGTACTCTGAAGAGAACTGACAACAGCGGCGAGAACTGCCTCTGTGGTCGAAACCTGGGCAAGATTGGGCACTTGTGCTCAAACTCGAAAGTCTCTCCAATACATGGAAGAGACAAACGAAGTCATGAGTTGCTTCGTCAAAAGCTTAGTGCAGTGACAATGTAAGCATTCATATACAGTGTGCGAAATTCGAGGTTCAATAAGCGCTACTCTATGAAGTGCTTCAGTGCTATCCCATATACTTGTGCATTCACAAATGAATTAAGGAATTATCAGAAAAAAGAGTGCTGGAGCACGCTAGCACTTCAACCTCATTTGAGGTTACTATCATCCTCATTCTCGTATCTGCAACAGAGAAGCGATGGCGCGGAAATGGTTCCAGCTCGTGGGCGAAGATGGGAACGCTCTGACATCGGCTGCTGCTTTTGTCGTGGATATTGAAGATGTGGATTCGTTGCGAAAGGCAGTGAAGGCGAAGTACAAGGACAGTCACCTCGCAGGAAGAGCATCGTCCGACCTCACAGTCTCCGACGCGAATGGTGTGGCGTTGGAGGAAGATTCACCAATTGGGTCGTTTGGTGGTTCGAAGAAAAATGCGCTCATCGTGCAAGTGCCTCAGCGCGCAGGTGTTATAGATGTTCGCAGTAACCTGAACCGGGTCAAAGCTCAGTTCGCCACCGGAGAACTGAAGTATCTTCTCAACAAAGACCTGGCACGGTATGGTTTGTTACAGTCGCTTGCTTTAACGTCCGAAGAAGCGCTTCATATCCGTGCAAGCGTTCGATCAGCGATCAACTCTAGGACACGAAATGCCATTAGAATCCGTGCAGGGGTTCTACTGGATGGTCCGCTCAAATTGAGCCAAGGTCAAGCGAAATCTGCCTTCTACTATGCCTATTCCAGAGTTGGTGGAATTTCGGTTGCGAAAGTGTATGGTGCAATGTACAAGCAAGTTTTGAGAGCGAAGTTAATGCCAATTTCGCGTTGGGAAGTCACGCGAATATTGTTCAGTTTCTCAAGTCATTTTCCATTGGGAATACCGAAAACGAGCAGCGGCATATTATCGTGATGCCATTCTTTGCTCGGTATGCTGCTGACTTGCTCACGCAACAGTCTCCAAGTGATCTTTCAGCATTGATCACCATTGCGCACGATTGCTTCGAAGCACTTTGCCATATTGAAGAAGTATTGCTTCGCTGATTTGAAACCCGCGAAAATTATGCTTCATTCTGGGGAACAAGGTGGAGCCACGCTGGTTGATATTGGGGGTGCGGTGAGACTCGGAAATCCCATTGTCGAGGTCACCGATCAATTTTACTTGGACGTGGCTGAACTGCAAGGCTCGGAGCTCCTTGATTGGACATGTTTGGGAACGACGTCGGCGCAACTAGCGAATATCGACATTACCAAGTACCACTCCAGATAGGACCTTGTCAAATCCTTGAATAACGGGCATGAACAGGTGGAACATCTCGTTGGCCGACTCATCATCAATTGCCTCGGAAATCCGAGTGAAACTAGAATTAAGGCAGCGCTGAATCGTTTGCCCATCTCTCGCTGAATCGTTTGCCCATCTCCTTCTGCCGGTGCTCATTCACCAAGCTTTTTTGATCGCGTTATCATTGTCGAAAATGCAGCTCTTTGGTCTGTGGTGAGCCTCCTGGTAGAAAATTGCTTGTACTGTTAGACACGAAGGAAGTTAGTTTTTGTGATAATTGATTAACGATGTATCAGTCAGAGCACGCAGGGAAGGAAGAGGAGAAGAGTAATTCTCCTCAACATCGACAGTAGTCATTATTCATTTCCCAATGACTCTACAATTTGTCCAAGTGAGCAGTGCAGTACTTCTTGTTGGCTGTATTGAGTGGATTTTGGCAAGTTTCATCCACGCTTTGATTCCAATGTGTGCAATTTTCCGCTCGTGTCTTTAATCGAGCCTTTTGCGCGCTCTTCTTGGACGTACTCTTCTTGACTCACTGCTGGTTCTTGGGTGTGGGCGCCATAATCAGTACAAGAATGAGAAGATCGCACTTGATTCCGCCGAGAGCGGTTGGATGTGGATCAGGTTTCTTGTCTTCTGGAGCGCTCCAGCCAGACGCGTCTTAACAAATATAATAACCTCTTTAAAACGATGATGCAATCGACGTCCCTAAATAAATGCCTATGTGGCTTTCCCCTGAAACTTTATGTGTTGGTCTCGTGCGTCGCAAGGAAACGACATGATAAATTAAACACCCCGTCTAATGATCAAATCGTTAAAAATCACCTTAAAATACGAGCCACCAGTTCTGGTCCTTGGCAATAAATATCAGTATATATACCGATCAAACATAAAATACTGGTATGACACCTGCGATATTGCTTTATTACTTTCGATACCGAGATGATTCATGGGTGTGAAAATTGGTATGACCTTGTCAAAATCAATCAAGAAATCTATAAGAAACATCAATCAATCATTGGTTAAGCGATTAATCTAAAAGAAACATTAAGCAAATGCCGCGATGTTGCTATATTGGTTCAATATTCAAACGATTGATGGACATCAAAATCGTTATGGCCCGGGTAAAATTCGTTGGATCTGCTTGGACCTGGATGTTGCTGAAACAGAAGTTTTATTAATTATGCGGGTTAGAGATGTTTTCGTTTGTCTTATAGTAATTTATATTCGTTGGACCTCTAACCTTACAAAAGTTATATTTGTCTATAGAGATATCTCGGTCAATGATGGATCATCATCCATCATCTTTCATGAAGTGGAGCTACAACTTCACTTTTTGTTGGGCTCGCAGAATTACTATGAGTTCACATTATGATCGCCTCTCGTGTCACGAATCGATATAATTCTGCCAGGGACGACAATCTTTATCCCAATTCGAAAGATATTGTACGATGCTTTTATGAAATCGTATGTTTCCAATCAAATGGCTATCGATTCAATTGAAGGTTGCACTTGCCGATTTATCAGACATAAAGCAGTAAAAACTGCGTGCCACACGTACTGGCACAGTAAAACACCAAGAAAACGTAGTGACAACATGATAAGATCATGACGAGAACATGATAACAAATGCAAATACACATCTTTCCAATATTTCGTTTGCTATTTAACTTCACTCGTCTTGCGTGAGTTGATCTAACTCCATCTTCGACCTTGGGCAGTCCGAATTGACGAACATGTTCTTGATTAGCCAAGCAATGTAAACTTTATTCTTATCGTATAGCCACTCTATCGTTTTACCTTTGTATTTTCCCCATGTCATCACAAACGAAAGGTCAAACCCATGGAGCTTTTACTTCTTGATTTCAGGGTACTCACCAACTAGAATCTCTTGTGGGTACAGCCACTTCTTGATCAACTTCCCAGATCTCAGCAATTTGTTTGCCTCGGTACTTTCCAAAGTTTACTGTGAGTGTATCCATTTTTAGACTATACCTATAGACCGTGAAATAAATAAAAAATACAAACTACTAGCGCGAGTTAGCTCATAAACGCGAAATGTTGATGGTCGCTATGGATTTGATAAGACATAGTTAATCTATGAGAAACACCTATTACTAACGACATCCGCGAATCTTACTTGTTAATTTACAAACCAAGAGACATAATCGACATCGATATCGATATAACCCTTTAATCATCCGTAAGAAACATCAATTAATTGACTATACGAAATTCAATCAATCGATTTGTAAGTAGCATCAATCAATAGCGGCATCTGCTATGTGCTAATTTGTTAATTTACATACCGAGAGTATTAATCGGCATCAAAATCGTTATGACCCTAGTAAAATTTATTGGACCAGCGTGGACCCGGATGTTGCTAGGACAAAACATTTTTTAATTATGCAGAATAGAGATGTTCTCGTTAGTCTTAAAGTACCTTTTTTTGTCCCAATGAACCTACAAAAAGCATAGTTGTCTATAGAAATGTCTCGGTCGATGATTTATCATCATCTATCATCTTTTTCTAATAGTGGAGCTACAACTTCATAATTTGTTGGGACAAACAATTACAACTTAAATCGCAAAGGAATCGGTGTTGCGGCCGCTTTTCGGGTAAAGAAACGTTATAAATCTACCCAGGGACGACAATCTTTTTTTTTCTGGGAAGAAAAATATTACACGATGCTTCAATGAAGCCATATGTTCCCAATTAAATAGTTATTAGTCAATCAAAGGGACGCAATTTGTCACTTTCTAGGGAAATTCATTCCGATCTTTGACTATAGTAAGTAAATAGCGTTGTATATGAGAAATGACTTACTCAACCATCATTATCATATCCATAGTGAGCCAATGCTTAAAGCACAAAAACGCTATTATCGGAAGAACCGAGAGGCTTAGTTGGTCAAGCAAAAAGAAAACAATACAAAAACAAGGACAAATTTCTCAATATTAAGAAGCGTATAGAGCGTGCAAGCGGGCTGGGAAAGCCCGAGTAGAGATTAGATCGTGAAACTACAATAGTTTTTTTTTGAGAACAACCTTCAGACCTGAGAAAATTTTCGGTTCTGATGTTTGTTTATTAGAATATGAAAAATGTCAACATATCGAATATCAAATTTTGGAGATGTGCTCTGTCGAAAACTGTTCCCGTGAATGCTACAAGGCTACACCTTGCTGCTGGAATAATCGCGGTCACGTGAGTAACTTCACTCCGGTTATTACGCTCGTAGTAGAATCAGTTCCTAAAACAGTCGTCAAGCCGTTGCCAAACCAGTTGTTAAAGCCGTTGCTGAGGCGTTTGTCAAATCGGTATTGAATCCAGTTGCTGAAGCATTTGTCGAGCCAATTGTGGATCGAAAATTTGATTACGAATGCATCTATATCCATCGCGGGCGCCAATACGAACATTGGATTAAGAAGCACGCTAGTGGCGTTGGTAATGTAAGCTACTCACTATAATGAAAAGGTAAAGGATATTTATATGATGGGAACGATGCATATGTGTTGCATGTCGTTGATGAAAAAAAAAGAATCGTCGCTTTGTTTGGCTATGCAGTCATGTTGATAGATTTACATTTGATAAATTTGCTCATGGGCAATTGGGGTATGTCATGAAGTATCAATTGGCAATCGCAAAATGAAGTTCTTTATCGTTTGCGATCAAACGCTGACCGATGCAACATCCGATGCATATGAGATGACGACTGATGAAGTAGTTCTTCAAATGACCATAAATTATATGGCCGCGTTGAAGCATGCACTTAAATATATCGATTTATTTGTTGCTATCTACGAAGACGACACTGACTTTCCTGTGACTAATCGTTCGCGTAAAGTGGACGGAGGCGTCAAATTATCCACGCATATTGTTAACAACATCGGACTTACTGTTGCAGAGTGTAAGGCTTTTGCCTAATACATGCTGAGGGAGTCTTTCTTATAAATCAGCGATGTTGGAGATCCTTACATCGATTTCTCAAAATTGTGCATTGATCTTCAGCCATATCGCAGCAACGAATCGCTTTCACTTTCAGGAGAAAACAAACGAGGGAATATAAATCAAGTACTTAAACCATTCAACTCTACCTATAGCACGCCTTTCGTGTTGGATACCGCTGCTGATATGGCATACACTGATCACGATTTGGCCAATGATTTATAGATCAAGTCAGTTGGTAAGTCGCAAGAAATCTTCGCCGAGTCGAGTAATGAGTTCATCGACAGAGCGATTCAGAAGATCAGCAAAATTTCAGAGTACAATAAAATTTGGTGTCTAGCCAAAGGCAACTTCGTTTGTGTCAAACAAATTGGCTCATCGCATTGCTCTGTCTGTGACCAGATTCACGAATCGAACGATACGATGCTTTTAATTTTAAATGAAGATAAGCAATGTGCTTGGTGGAAATGTAGTCATGCTCCGAAAGAAACAAAGGCGATTCGCTGGTTTGGACGTTGCAAAACTGTTGCGTTCGCACCAGAAGATATTGAATTCTTCGCTGCTATCGCTAAGAAACAGTTAAATCCGAGCAGAATGCAAATTTACTTAAGCTCAGCGGCTAAAGCTGAAATTGATCAAAATCGCTGGCGATACAGGGCAATCTATGAACACAAGACGAGTTATTTTACACCTACAAGCATAGTAAACCAAAGCTATTTCGGGACGATATCTCAGCAAATGACGAATCATGTCAATTGTCCTCATTGAAAGACTCTGACGAATTGCTTCATATACGGTTCATCTAAGATCTGCCTTAATGGAATTAGCTTATATCTATATTGGTGTCAGGAACGAAGTTTATGATTCATCAACCAATAAATTTATGAATAAAACAGATGTACCACTGGAAATATAGGTTCGTAAATACATTAATCAAAAATTTGAATTCACTGAGACACCGCCATTTGATAAACATATACTTCTTAATTCACGGGAGAAGAGGGCCGCGAGTTCATTTACTTCCTTATCGATCGATGTCTAACCGTTTTGGATGACAAGTTTGACTTCATGCTAATGATACATTACAGAAAGGATCGGGTAAAAGCCTTCTGGCCAATCTCATAAAGTTTGCATTTGGTCAAGATCGAATTGGACTTTTAAGTAACTCGATGCAAGAAGGATTTGGCCTGAGTGAATTTTCCACGAAGCAAATCGTTCGCTGCGACGACATGTCTCACAACATCGCTTATCAATGATGAGTCGCGGTTCTTTCTCGTGCCTTGTCAAGGGAATAGGCTCCATTGAAGTACTTGATTGGAATATTTCAACTCTACTCAATTCTTATCATATGACGAACTACAAAGACGAAGCTGGCGAAATCGTTCGTCGTCTGATGATTGTTGGATTTGGCAAGCAAGTCCCTGATGACGAAGTAGGACCTTAAAAAGCCAAAGATCGAGGGTTCGCAACGTTCTTGCATCGACGCCGTCTAAGATATATCGATTTCAAAGACAAATACGCGAGCAAGATGGTGACGGTATTTGCACCCCGTTCATTTATTGATAGGAGCAAAGAATTTCGCGAAACTGCTAACAACAGCTACGTATTCGCCATGGGAAACGTACCATATGAAAAAGGGGCAGAAATATCAAGATCTGAAATGCGGACACACTTGCTCGTATGGATGCAAGGGGAATTCGGACTAGATAAACCACCTAAGGACCACAAGAGTTCGATCGCGCTCATAGTAAAATCAAGTATGTCGGATTAAGAATCTGCTCGCATTGTGAAAATCAATCATACGAAGGATTGCTGTAAGGACTATGAATGCAATGCCAAAAGCACCAAACGATACTTCATTAATACTGAAATATTGTCTCTTATCCGAGTAGAAAAACCCTGAGACCGACTGATTCTAATGGCTAATCCGTAAGTAGACTATGCTTCTGGTCCTTACGGTGTGTGTTGCGGGTTCGAGCCCCACGCCGTAAGGACCAGAAGCATAGTCACAAATTTCGTAATCAACCAGACTTGGGGAGCGGACTACCCCAAGTGAAATATTAATGACCCCGAACAATAAAAAGACAATAACAAGACGAAAAAGAATTTTCAGATCAAAAATGTTAATGTAGAAATCTTAGCCAAGCCGAGAAGGTATAGGTTGTGTTAAGATTAAATACATGACAACTTTTAACTGATTCTAATAGCTAGTGTATCAATCGATAGAAGTGTACCGAAATAATATCATATTAAGTTAGATTCTCAGGAACAACACCTCGTGTGATTCGTAGATATTGAGATTACGGACAGAGACGCGATGTCCGGAGAAATTGGGTCGGTCATTTTTCGCATTTTCCTTCCAGCACGTTGTAACCCATGCTACTTCATATCTAAAGTATCAGTAGGCACTATCTCGAAATATCTATGTGGTGCACCTCACAGTACCGTCCTCTTCACGTTTGTACTGTCCGCAACGCAACAACCAAAGTAGGAAGAGCAAGTATGGAGCCGTCAAGCCTGCTGCCGCACGTGGACGAGCTCGTCATGGAATATCTTCTTTTCAGGGGATTTACCAAGGTATTTGCTACTCTTCTCTTACTTAAATAATTGTCAACGATCCTGTCTCA